>CANNZV010002136.1:0-112208 GCA_947561585.1 Caprella mutica
CCAAGTCTTAAGACGTCTGATACCCTCACTATAGAGGGATTTAAGACGTGGGGCGAGGGAAATCAGACGTCTTGGAGACGTCCGACCCTCTTCTTTTGCACAGGGATTCCCCTCTTCAGGACATCTGATCCCACGTCTTACCCCCTCTGAAAGAGGGGATAAAACCCCACTCTGTTTTCAAGACGTGGGACCCACGTGGGACAGTGTGTGGATGTCCCTAGATATAGATGGATTCAAGACGTGGGATAGAGTGCGGATGTCCCCGCTATAGATAAATTCAAAACTTTGGACAGAGTATGCTTGTCCCTCTCTGCATGACATGGGACAGAGAGCGGATGTCCCCCTCTGCAAAAAGTGGGATAGAGTGCAAATATCCCCATCTGTAAAACGTGAAACAGAGTACAGATGTCCCCCTCTGCAAGACGTGGGACAGAGAGGGATGTCTCTTTTCTGTCTGAAACTACTTCGGTTAAATGTGGTACATGTATAAGATATCATAAATATCATGCTGATTTTATTGCCATCTCTTACTATATTGCAATAGAAAGTCAAACACGGTGAAGTACGGACGTGTGCAGCTTTAACTGTACTGCTGTTGTTTACATCTGTTCTTGATTATAGACCCTATGCTGAAAATAATAGTGTTCGTTCAACTTGTCTGTGTGGACCACGAGTTTGCTCTTTTGCAACGTACTGAGTTGCTGATTTGAGTAAATAGTCATGTCTTGAATTAGAAAGAATCAGCGAAAAGTCAACAAAATACTATCCACCCTCCTTTTACTGATATGTCTCTACGTTCTGACTACTCGCATCAATCGGAGGAACATAAACTCTTACTGTTGATACTGGAGAACAAACTTTAGATGAAGATGAATCAGTTGATTCATATTCTACGAGGAAAAGAGGAGGAAATTAAAAAGTTGGAGAGAAAAAATACTACGCTGAAGAGTGAGTTCGGTAGGATTGTGGGTGGCATTGAAGACTTGGAATCTAATGAAAGACATTATGATATCAATCTATCGTGGACTGTTCATCCGATAGAACGGTCAGGCGAGAACTCTGCATTAGTTGCTGCAGATGTACTACGAAATTCAATCAAGTACGAGCTGCTGCCTGGAAATAATTTGGCAGATTGTAGATTATCGCTTGGGCCAACGGCCTACTAGTCTAAACCCAAACAAGAGAAATATCCTACTCAAATTGGCTAATGGTGAAATTAAGGATGATCTACTAAAAATTGCAAAACTGTCAAGCCGACAAATTTGTTCATTGTGACAACTTATAGCATCAGGAGGTGATATAATTTTCTTTAAGACAAATAAAAAGAAAACACCCTCAAAGAATTCAGTTTTGAGGATCACATAGCGGCAAGGTTTTTCTGTGGATGGAGGCCCTTCATGGACAATCAAGGAACAGGAAAATATTCATCAACTTGCAATGTGCCCTGGAGAAATTTTGTCGAGTTGAAATATTGGCAACAAAGCCTGAATGACTCATCACTATTATGCTGATCCTAGTTACTGTTCGAAGATATCTTATGTTTAATATTCCTGGAGAATACAGTCGTACATATTTAAACACACGTAACGATCTTTTATATCATATATGGACTGTGCGTTAGCCTAGGTTTGAGGAATTTACCGGGGTGGAATATACCTAGAACCTTCATTAAGTTATAGTATAATTGCAGCATATCAAAGATTTTTTCTATCAACATTTGATTTGTATCAACATTTGATTTAATTCATATAGCCTACCTATTTATCACTACGTAAAGTTATTTACGTCATCTAACTACTTATTTTTAAACTGATATGATGAAGTTATTTATTCTATCTAATCTATTAATTTACAACTAATTATGTCAATTCATCGGATCGAAAACATTTCAAAATGCAAAGATTAGTCTAGGACTCTAAGTGATCAATTATTTTTTTTAAATCAAAATAATATTCATATCACCGAAGCAAAAGTAGAAAATAAATGAACATGTTAGATTTGGTCGTTGAAAATAAATAATCTAATCTAATTGATACCGGGACCTAACTCGAGATTATGATTTTATAGAGTAAATATAGTGACTGGAAAAGTCATGTAAAAAGTTTGGCTACTGCTAACCGGACCGAGATTTCAACCTACACTAATAGTTGATATACATTTACTTGACAAAGTATAACCATAAGTCATATCGCCTGAAACCCGCCGTCTGACATACGCAGCGCAAACCCCGTTCGTTTTACTGGTTCCTAAGAATTTGGTCTCAGGGTAAGATCATCCATAGACTACATATTACCATACTGTCCATATTTACATAGTTTACTAGTAATTGATATAACCAACACGAGATGTTGATATAACATACACGAGTAGCTGATATAACCAACACGAGTAGTTGATATAACCAACACGAGTAGTTGATATAATAACCTACACGAGTAGTTGATATAACCTGCACGAATAGTTGATGTAACCTACACGAAAAGTTGGTATAACCTGCACGAGTAGTTATAACCAACCCGAGTAGTTGGTATAACCTACATGAGTAGTTGGTATAACCTGCACGAGTAGTTGGTATAACCTGAACGAGTAGTTGGTATAACCTACACGAGTAGTTGGTATAACCTACATGAGTAGTTGATTTAACCTACACGAGTATTTGGTATAACCTACACTAGTAATTGGTATATCCTACACGAGTATTTGTTATAACCTACACGAGTTGTTGGTATAACCTACACGAGTAGTTGGTATAACCTACACGAGTACTTGGTATAACATACACGAGTAGTTGGTATAACCTACACGAGTAGTTGGTATAACACATAGGAGTGATTGGAGAAACATACACAAGTAGTTGATGTAACCTTGTTCTGAAATTGTTATAACCACATTACATATAATTGGTTCAACCATCATGAGTAGTTTTGACTATCACAGGTAGTTGTTGCGACCATCGGGAATTAAAAATTATCAACTCACAAAATATTCATTTTCTTTATGATATATGATGGCTTTCCCGTATTCTCACTCATTAAATTTGTACCTTCCTTAGCGAGATAAAAGTTTACGGGAAATCCTTAGGAATTTTAATCCATCATCTAGTTTTCACTTCAGAGTTGCCAGACGCGCAATAAAACAGTATTCGACCGCTTCTGAATGTAAACACTGCGCTCTCTGTGTGTCTAAATCTGTGCCAGTTGCCGCCATTTCATATCCATGTTTAATATCTTCATATTGTGAATGTCTATATACAAAATGGAAGGCTAGGCACAACGACTGAGCTGGGGATCCTAGCAGTGGACTTTAAGGAGCTGAAACAAAACCTACTGAGCTATTCTCCAATTCATACCAGACTAAGGAGACTTCAACTCTACAAAATGTCAAATCGAATGAGATTGTCAGCTCGTTTGACCAGGATGTAAAAGAGTGTAGAGGTGTTCACCGAGATTTCTTCAGTCATGATGACACTAAAATAGTTGTGGTAAGCTTGCTAACCTTTTTTCTCAATAGGGATAAGTGCTATTTTTTGTGAGTGAGGAACGGGTTAACTTATTTAGGGGCCTTTAATTAAAATCTAAAATAACTATTTAAATTCTGATAATTAATAAATATAAAAAACTAGGGTAAGTAAAGAAATAGGTTTTAGAAATTGATTCAGAGCATCAGTCTTGCTGCCTTTTAATTTAAAGCTGTTAGTGTTTATGCAGTTATAATTGAGCTATTAAATTGGATAGTGATGGATTTTTTCAACTATTCAAATTAGATTTGTTAGTTCCATAATTTAATTTCACTGTGAATATCTTAAATTTCATTAAGTCATACTATTCTAATATTCTTTAAATGCCATCATTTCTATACTGTTCTAATGCCTAATGACTCTAATGCCTAATGACTCTAATGCCTAATGACTCTAATGCCTAATGACTCTAATGCCTAATGACTCTAATGCCTAATGACTCTAATGCCTAATGACTCTAATGCCTAATGACTCTAATGCCTAATGACTCTAAGGCCTAATGACTCTAAGGCCTAATGACTCTAAAGCCTAATGACTCTAATGCCTAATGACTCTAATGCCTAATGACTCTAATGCCTAATGACGCTAATGCCTAATGACGCTAATGCCTAATGACTCTAATGCCTATTGACTCTAATGCCTAATGAGTCTAATGCCTAATGACTCTAATGCCTAATGACTCTAATGCCTATGTACTCTAATGCCTAATTACTCTAATGCCTAATGACTCTAATGCCTAATGACTCTAATGCCTAATGACTCTAATGCCTAATGACTCTAATGCCTAATGACTCTAATGCCTAATGACTCTAATGCCTAATGACTCTAAGGCCTAATGACTCTAATGCCTAATGACTCTAAGGCCTAATGACTCTAAGGCCTAATGACTCTAATGCCTAATGACTCTAAGGCCTAATGACTCTAATGCCTAATGACTCTAAGGCCTAATGACTCTAAGGCCTAATGACTCTAAGGCCTAATGACTCTAAAGCCTAATGACTCTAATGCCTAATGACTCTAATGCCTAATGACGCTAATGCCTAATGACGCTAATGCCTAATGACTCTAATGCCTATTGACTCTAATGCCTAATGAGTCTAATGCCTAATGACTCTAATGCCTAATGACTCTAATGCCTATGTACTCTAATGCCTAATTACTCTAATGCCTAATGACTCTAATGCCTAATGACTCTAATGCCTAATGACTCTAATGACTCTAATGTTCTAATGACTCTAATGCTCTAATGACTCTAATGCTCTAATGACTCTAATGCTCTAATGACTCTAATGCTCTAATGACTCTAATGCTCTAATGACTCTAATGCTCTAATGACTCTAATGACTCTGATGCTCTAATGACTCTGATGCTCTAATGACTCTAATGCCTAATGACTCTAATGCCTAATGACTCTAATCCCTTATTCTTTACTTGTTTAAACTTTACTTATAGTGTATTTAAATTTCTAGGCCATAACTATTCGGTCCTTAGCCCCTGTGATGGACGGGAGTTGCTTGATGTGGGAGATGTGAGAATCGTCATCTTTTGATGTGCCAGGCCTTCTCAGACATCCTAACATATTCCGCATTTGTATTTCAAAGATAAAATTTCATCAATCATTTCAAAATTTAAATGTAGATAGGCTAATAAATAGTATTTAACTGTTCAGTTCTGATCCAGTTTCCTATTGTTAGTGTAGCTCGAACTACTCTGCATTTATTAAACTTCAGTTATTTAATGTATGGAAAGTAGAAATAGGTTATACTTTAATATTTTAATGAAGTAGTATAATTGCTTATTGTCTCATTTATCCTGGCCCTTATAGCAAAAAATTTGATTAATGTGTTGTTTTAACCAACGTCAATTTAACTCATTATAAATAGTACCTGCAACTCACCTCGTAGGTAGACGCACAGATAAACCATAAAATGTAGTCAAAACAAATCAAATATGATTTGATTCAACTAATCCTTTCTCTGTGTGTAATAACCTGCAACTGTTTATCAATGTCTACCAATAGTTACCTAATGGTGGTTATCACCTTCTACCTAGTTACCTACTAGTGTTGATCAATAACTACCTAGTTATCTACAACTGTTTATCAATACCTACCTAGTATTTACTGGTGGTTATCACTACATACTTACTTGCCTAGTACGTAGTGTTTATCAATACCTACCTAGTTACCTACAACTGTTTGTCAATAACTACTTAGTTACATTTTTAGTGTTTCAAATAACTACCTAGTTACCTACCAGAAATTATCAATACCTACCTTGTTACCCAATAGTGTTCATCAATACCCACCTAGTTACCTACTAGTGTACATTAATACCTACCTAGTTACCTATTTTATAGTGATCATCAATACCTACCTAGTTACCCACAACCTAGTTATCTACTAATGTTTATAAATGCCTACCTAGTTACCTTCATCTGTCTGCCAATATCTACCAAGATACCTACTAGTGTTTATCAATACCTACATAGTTATCTGCTAGTGTTCATTAATACCTACTTATTCATCAGCTAGTGTTCATCAATACCTACCTAGTTACCTACAACTGTGTATCAATACCTATTAAGAACCTACTGATGTTTATCAATATCTATGTAGTTACCAACTAGTATTAATCAATACCTACTTTGTTACCTATTAGTGTTCATCAGTACCTACCTAGTTAACTACTAATACTCATCAATGCCCACCTAGTTAACTACAACTGTCCATCAACAGCTACCTAGTTATATATAATAGTGTTCATCAATATATACACTTTATACGTACGTAGATACCTACTAGTGTTTATCAATACTTACCTTGTTATGATACGTAAATAAGGCTTTCGAATGAGCTTGGTGCAATATGAATTGATATATTTACTATTAAGATTTGCACCACGACGCAATATATTACTTCTTCCTGCGTACATTTCCCCAGGTAAAACAGACTAAGGACATCACGTGTGGGACAGAGATGGACATCTTGCGTATGACAGACGTTGGACAAAGAGGGACATCTTGCGTGGGACAGACGTAGGACAGAGAGGGACATCCAGCGTGGAACAGAGAGAGACATCCCGCGAGTGACAGACGTGGAGCAGAAAGGGAATCCCAGCGTTGGACAGAGAGGGGTATTCAAGCGTTGGACAGAGAGGGGTATTCAAGCGTTGGACAGAGAGGGACATCCTGCTTGTTCAAGACGTGGGACGAGATTGTGATTTCAGACGTTGGAAAGACGAGGAATTTCGGACATTTTGAGACGTCTGAAGTCTCCTGTCCCTCGCTAGCGAGGGATGCCCCACTCTGTCCCACGCTGGACAGAGAGGATATGGTTAGCTGGGTTTCTTTCAAAATATTTAAAATATAATATACGAAATCGAATACTCTACAGAAGAGGGGAATTTTAACGTAAATAAAATTGTATCCGTAACCAATGTTAAACAGTTCACTAATATCAAATAAACAAATTGAAATTAAACTAATTATAATATTTTATCATATTTTAATATTGGTTAGAAAAAATTATTTGATAAAAAAATATTTGATAAAAAATATTTTTGTAATAATATCAATTTACATAATAGCTATGTGAAAAATTATATATTTAGTTTCACTTAATTCTGAATCTGACACTCCATTGACTGCCACTCTAGTTTTTCGTTGGAGAGTTTTAAGTTACTAACTTTTTTTCAAATAAAGAATTTCTAACTAAACAGTCTTGTTTTCAATGCAGTTTCTAAGTTATCAACTTTTGTTTCCAATACAGATTTATATGTGCATTGGAGTTTCTAAAGAAGAGTTTCTAACGAAAAAAACTTTATTTCCAATGCTGAGTTTCTAAGTTAACTACTCTAGTTTCTAATGCAGAGTTTCTATGTTATCGTTTCTTGTTTCCAAGCTAACAATTATTGTTTCCAATGCAAGGTTTCTCAATAAAGAACTTTTGTTTCCAATACAGCAATTCCAAGTTGACAACTCTTGTTTAAATGCAGATTTTCATTGTTCTCATTGCATGGCTTCAATTGTTCCAAATCACCAATAAGTTATCCAGAAAGTTTGCAGGATGGGCAAACACTATCGATATGTTCATTTAGATCCACAAGTGATAATTACTTTAAAGAGACTCTTGAAGGTATTTACTTAGTATAACTGTGTAAGACATGCATGAGTGAGTGGGAGTGGAAAAAAAAGTCTTCACACTCTAAAGTAGTGTGGAAAAGAGAGAGACTGAGAAAGAGTGGGTATGTGAGAAGTATTGAGAAGAAAGTGAGAGATGATTAGAGGTGCAACGAACCACTCACTTTACTAGCTCTGTGCGGCACACATCATTGTCAGATGGTTGGAATTAATTCATAATTAAAAAAATAAGAACAAATATAACCAATTTCAACTTCTATTCACAGTTTCATAGAGAAAATTATACAATTCTATCTTGCAAATATCTTCAGTTCATACATAGGCTATACTCAATATTTTTTCACCCTAACTTAGTTTTTTCCACTATCTGTTATCCCAAATATAACTGTCATGTATGTAATGTTGAGCTTTTTATTTAAATACTAATTTTCCAAATTACAGAAGAAAAATAATCCAAATCCCTAAACAGTAAATCGATAGCCCATTAAAAATTTCCCGTATATCCAAATTTTAACAATAAAATCCAGTTTCTTTAAACTTTCAAAACACAAAATCGTAAAATATTTATCATCAATATAGACAATTTGGATATTTAAAATTCCCACAAAAAAACGCTCGATTATTCGGATACCGACACTGAAAAGTTTGTTACACTGTCGTGAATTGGCTATAATTAAAATATAAAATGAATAAACGAAAAATTGACCAATGGTAGAAATGTTCAATTAACAAATTCAACGGAAAATTTATTTCCACAAATTGATAAAATGTTTCTTATTAAAACGGTTTGGAATTTTGCTCATTAAAACCTATTTCGAGATAAGTGAATATTATCTAAAAGGATAAAAACAACCATCAAGACCTAATTTATTTGAAAGTGCTCCAGTTTAATTTTATATCGCATTCTATTGAAAAACCTCCAGTTTGATTTTATAACGCATTTTATATTAGACAGCTTCGTCAACCTGAAAATGAGTCCGTGAAGTCAGCAATGATTCGGCCAAGTAACATACATATTATTACTAATTAGAAAAAAACTAAAAGTTATCTAAAAATAATAACATTATTTAATGAAAAGGAATTAAAGATTCATTGTGAGTACCGAGAAATGTATACGATATGCAATATATGATCACAATTTCCTTTCGAATCAATCCACAAGAGCATTAAGAAAAATGTTTAAATTTAGAATTTTTTAATAAATTCAGTAGCATGACTAATCCTTTTCTCATATTTATGTCTAGTGTTTGCTATACTCTATTCGAACATTTCAGAATTTTACAACTTCATTCGAGTTCTAATCGTAAGATAACAGAACTGAACATTCCCTGAGCAAAAAATGAGAAACGAGAGATAGAGAGTTTTTAGTTTAACATAAGACCATGAGAATAGGTCCTATACATTATTTCGAGCCGTCCTTTTACGCTTCGGAACCATTATTATTCATGAAGTATAAATTTCTTGTGAGTGCATATGATGAAGAAGAAAATAGAATATTAAACTGGAAAGAACTTAACAACAGAGTTTTAAACTACCTTATCGATGCAGACTAGTAACTCTATCAAATACACAACGTTTCAATTCATTATTAAATGTAAACTAATTCAAGTTTAAATGCACACTCGCTAGCACTTGAAAGAAACACTCAAATTAAATTATTTATTAAAAATATATGAACAACTGTTGTTGTAATGAATATTATTTCCAATATACGCAATTGATCAATTTCTTTTAAAATAATGAATTCATTAGAGCGAAATAGTGCAAATAACATATGATTTTCTTTATACGAATTTCAGCTCAAAAATGGTAAACAAATATTTTAATTTATGATTATATAATTATATATTCGTTTCTATTTTAATTTGCAGTTTTTTATTATTCAAAACTGCGAATATTCCATCATAGATTCACTTATGTTTCATTGCTTCGACAGAATTACCTAAAATATAGTTTTGGATGAATTCAATTCCTGTAGTTTCAGATTCTATTTCAGAATGCATCTCCATGGTAACAACAGTTGAATATTGTTTTGAATAATTTCTGAAGTTTCCAAACTGACGACATATTTCTATTTACATAGTGAGACTGTAAAAATTATTCATCGTTAGGAAACGAAAATATAAATAAATATTTTTTTCCTGTGAAATGAAAGTATTTTTCAATCTTTGAACTCAGCAATTAGAATGCATGAAATTAATCAACTTAAAAATAGTTTTAGTTGAAACCGAATACGAACTTATATGCCTTCAGTTTCACGGGGCATAATTCTAACTGAACAGGCATAGTCAAAGAATAGTTTATATTTAGTTATTTCTTAACAGTTTACTAATTCTACATTTCATTTTTTTTACTAATTGTGATGCTTGTAAATATTTAAAAATTAGTCTGTACACGAGAAATTCGTATCAATAAATATTCATATTTTATTGTTTAAAGTTTGATACGTAGAATAATGTAAATTGAGAAATGATCATATTCACCCATTCCTATCGAAGTTTGATCAATAATCAGTTTGTAACTGGTTCAGAAAATGTTATTTAATATATCGGATGTGTTTGAAGATTACTTTGCTTTCTTTGAATGGAAATCTTATCCCTGGAAGTTATAGAGAAAATAAAACTTGATATAAAACTCTTATAAAGAAATTGCTAGCGGCCATACCGCGTTGAGTGCATCGCTTCGGGTCCGTTAGTCTGCCAGGTATGTATTATTTCTTGTATTTCCATAAAGTTTTTTTCTTCTTAACAAAATTCCCTAGTGAAAGAATAACAAAGTAACTGTTTCTTTCAAGAAATTGCTGAGATTGAATAATAAATATATCGTAAATATCTTTGACAGTGAACTCGACTAACAGTTGGAAAACAGGGGCCGAAAGAATGATTTTGAAGACCTTTAATTTCATTTTTCAATTGATGCATTATGTCAGTTCGTTGCTTTTCTTCATGAGAGGAGATTGACGTGGAGAAATATACAACAATTTGTGATGATTATTAATTGCATTGTGAAAAAGTAAAAGGAATTTAAAAGAAAACAATTAAATTATCGGTTCTCGATATATTACGCCATGGTAAAGAAATGTTAATTCACTTTACTAGGGGATTAACGTCTACTTTGGAGCCAAAGGCCAAATCGCAGTCTATTAATTTGATACACAAGACAAGAAGAAATAGTTAGAAAGGTAATTAGCTCCTTGATAAAAATTTACCTTTCATCTGTCTTTGAAAAATCTATGCATAATAGCTACTCAGTGAATGCAGTCACAAGCATTGGTTGTTGGATTCACAGATGGAATATAAAAATGAAGAGGTGATATAAAGGAAGCACACGAGCCTAACAAACACAATAATATAGGAACTCCTAGTTGAATAGCATATCATTACTGTAATTAGATGGCTAACGTCTGTTTTGGAAACTAAGGCAATATAGCTGACTGTATTGGCTATTGGAGGTAGACTACAAAAATGCAGTATTCAATCTTCAACATTTATTGTAGAAAAACAGGTTTCAGTACAGTACGCTAATTAAAGGCTAACATATTACATCCTGAGAAAGATACAAAAGGTGATACTAGGACAGAATGCCTACGGACAAAATGCCTACGGACAAAATGAATCGGAAAAAATGCCTACGGACAAAATGCCTAATGAACAAAATGCTTAACGGATAAAAGGCCTAATGTACAAAACATATGAATAAAGAAACTAGAAATTGTGAAATAATGAGGTAAAAGGATGTTGCAAAGTGAATAAAAGAACTAACTCCATTTTTAAATAAAATGGCAGAATAGAAAACATTGAAGTAATATCTGTTATGGATTGATTATAGGTAAATAAAGAACAGAATACATTATGTTGTAATATAACTTATCATAATTGAACATCAAATGACATTTTTTTATAAATTTATGTAAAACATAAAAAAAAATGTATACTACGTCCTAGTTACATCTCATAAAGAATACTAAATTTTTTCCATCGGAACTTCTAATACTATGAAGGTAGTTGAATAATATGAATATTAGCGTCATTTTTTACATATATACCAGAGTAGTTATTGCATGTCAGTACTAACTTATATAAACAATTGTAATTACTTAACTTGCTTTAGAATTTCAAAAGCAACTTTAAACATCACTATAAATTCAAGATGACTATTGCTATCTGAAAGAATAAACAATAACAAAAAAAAACGAAATAGAATAAGATGATTATAGATATCATTAAAAAAATGAAAAAAGACGAAGATAATTATAGATATCCAATAATAATGACAAGATGTAGGAAAATTATTTTCTTAGAGCAATTTGATAAATAGAGCAAACACTCTAGTGATAAATCACAAGCACAGTGAAATGAAATATGAATGAGAGTGTTTACACTAAACACGCTGAGTTACAAATGTTCAAATTCAATGTAAAAGTGATTTAGTAAACAATCTCTGACACAAAACTCTTTGTTTCCACTTGGTCTAACTTATTTTAAATCTTTGTCCACAACTTCAGTTTTTGAAATAAGCATAAATGCATTTTAGACGTTTTGTCCGAAAGACATTTTTTCTGTTGGGCATTTTTGTACGTAGGCATTTTGTCTGTAGGCATTTTGTCCATAGGCATTCTGTCCGCGCACGACAAAAGGGTACGCATAAATACAAAGAATAGTTGTACATAACTGGGTTCATGCTATAGAAGCATTTCTAAACAAAGGAATACAGCAAGTTCATGAAAAGAAAACTGAAATACTTAATGATTAGGTAAACACTATAATGATAAACACAAAGTAAAAAATATTATACAAAAGGATAAAATTGATGTATTTAAAAATTTGGTATCTCCGTAAAAACATGTCAATGTTGAGAGATTAAGAGAAAACACTGATGCCTCAATCGCTATGATCGAGACGCTAGAGTTAACTGAGGCGAGAACCCTCAAGCACTCTGACCTTTACCTAAGAGTTACTCTCTGATGTAACCAGTTACAACGCACTGACGACAAATGGAAATTAAATGCAAGTGACTTGAAGGAGCATTCAAAAAGCCAATTGGCTCAATGTTTTAAGTAACCTACCACCTATCACTGACAAATGATGCTTACAAGTCTACACAGAACAATAAATAACAAGGACCTCGGAGTTGAAGAGCATAAACATAGCGCTATCATTTTAAACTGCATTTCACGGTTTATGGATGATAAACCGGAAAAAATGTCCATATTGCGACAGGTTGAGACCCGAGGGTTGCAAACCCTCTTTTCTTAATTCACCAAAGTCGGCTTCAGGAAACTGATAAAAAGTGTGTTCAAATAAACTTTTTTTTTCTGTTTTTCTATCACATGGCTAATGAAAAATAAACAGGTAAATTTGATTCAAAGATAATGCAATTTAATTACTATTGAACAATATATTAATAAATGTTTAATATTAATTGCTAACAAAACCTAACCTGTAAAATGTGGTGGAATTTAACTGAGTGGAATGTTACTAGGTTGGAATATTCCCGGAAGGAATATACCGGGGTGGAATAAACAATATACATGTCTCCGTATACCTAATCATCTAAATTATATTTAAATTCAAGTTATAGGCACTTTTCAGATGCATCATACCCGTTTTATATATTATTTTGTTATTAATGTACTTGCCAGTTAAAAATAACGTATTCTAAATCTTGTCACTGGCAATATATTTTTAATTAAATTATCCACACTTCTGGTCTGTGCACGCAGATTTAACTAACTAAAATTATTTATTGAATAATGGAGATGATATCATGGTATGGCAAATAAAAATTTTAACAGAGGTTGTAAATAGTTCTTTAAGATTATTCACTAAAGATTTTAAAATGATTTCCAATTTGGTCAGTTATTTAATCATTCATCTACTCATATAAAAGTTGTGGAGCAAGTAAAGATGACGGACCAGGGTATACTAGTTTAACTTCTGGTCCGTTTTATTTACTAGCTTCAATTCAGGTTCGTTATCTTTATTTGGTTAAATTATTAAATACTAGACCAATAATTGGGATTGGAACATAATATTGGAATCATAGATACCACAAGGATTTTAGCAATAATTAATAAATATTCAAAATTAATGTATAATCAATAATAATATCATTTATAAGGTTATATTTTTATAAAATACTAAAGCAAATATTTTTTAAATCTAAGAAATGTATTCTGGTCAGTTAACTTTACTAAGTTATTTTCTGGTTCGTTATCTTTACTGGATTAATTTCTGGTCCGTTATCTTTAATGGGTCCATTTCTTGTCTGTTAACTTTAATGGGTCCGTTTCTTGTCCGTTATATTTACGTGCTCCAAAGTTGTTACTATTGCTACCACTAATAAATGTATCTGGCCAAAACTCTGGATCTTTCATAACACATTTAACCAAATCATGTATCATTTCTGATACACAGCTAATTTGCTCGACTTGCATCATTCACCACTATTGGTACACGCGAACACTTTTTTTGCTATTTTTTAAAAAATGATTTATATGTCTAGCGTTGGAAAAATAAGAAACCAAATTTGCAATATATAATTGGTAAAAATATACAGCATATTTATGACTATAAAAATCAGAAAAATATGTTAAAAAACTAATAAAACAACTTAACATATATGCAAATAAAATAAAGATACAGGACACACACAGAGCGAAAAAAGTCTTAGTCACAAAGCAGAAATCTGATTACCAAGTGAACCAAGAGCTTTTCTGATTTAGGAATACGTTTATAAGTGATACTTCATAGTTAATCAGATATCTGATTTTATGTTATGGAGATATTTAACTACAATGCAGACATACGAATTTATTTACAATGCAGATGCTCTTGGCATCACTCAGATTATTGATACTTGGTTATTATGCAGATATATCTGCATTACTATAAATAGCTTTGATATTTAAATATCAATCAGTAAATATGGTACATGAAATTGGGAAAATCATAAACTCAAATTAAATGAACACCTTTATTATCAACTTATATTATTAAACGTTACTATAATTATTAACAAATAAATGTTATTAGAATTATTAATAAATATTATTAGAATAATTAATATATAAATATCATTCGA
The DNA here is from genome assembly GCA_947561585.1 of Caprella mutica. NCBI lineage: Eukaryota > Metazoa > Arthropoda > Malacostraca > Amphipoda > Caprellidae > Caprella > Caprella mutica. The sequence continues at coordinate 14,741 of CANNZV010002136.1, forward strand.
ATTATTAATTTTTTTTACCATAAATATTATGGAACAATATTAAATAGTTTCTAATAATATAGCAAATATATATTATTTTATGTGTTGAATGTAAGTACCCAATAGAGAAGATACTAAATAAATGGCAGAGTAATATTTAAGACATTATATCAATTTGATAAGCTATCATATGACACAATACTTTATAAACACTAATTAAAAAAAAATATATAGAGAAAAATAGATATAAAATATTAGCAATATTTTACTATGACGTTGGCATCAGCTGTCCACTCTATACCAGTTGCTTCCTATTATTATTTAAAAGTGATAATTCTTAACTCAATGATATGAGGACAGAAAAGTCAATTCCGTATCTAAATAGCTTAAGTTGTCAAGTAATAGCTGACTACAATAGCTACAACCCATTCCATGCAAAACATGATTTGAATTTATCACAATTAATTGATTTGAACTTTTAGATTCAACTCTATATAGCGCTCTTTCGCTATCACCTAAACAGCAGTGACTGCAAGTTACAGCATCAGATTTCGGTGTGATCTGGTGAAAAACCTCTGTAGTAATGTCCAAAGATGAGGACATTCAAATTGAAAATGATAGCAGAGATGCAGTAGCTACTTGTTAGGGGCAAATGTCTACAGCTATGACAAATTTTAGATTTTCCTGACATCTTCCAATTTGACAAAGTGAATAATTCCTGCAGTTCCTTTTACTTTGAAGGTAGGAGACTGAAGGTTGAACCCGAATTCACCTTTCCTTTCTCTGCAAAACGCCATATCACCATCGTCCTGTGGATAGTAAGGAAGATGAGAAATTAGTTCTAATAGTTCATAACAATATTATTAAATTGATGAACAACACAGCTAGCAACAAAATTAATTTGACATTCTTTTTAAACTGATCTTTGTACTGATTGCCTTTTATTCAATTGAGGTTAATTATAAATTCAACGTTGAAGAGAAGTTTCAGCATAGAATTGAAAATATCAAATTAGGAAATATAATGTAAATTTATTATAAACAAATAGAAATAATATGCAGAAGACATTTTAGCAATCGCGGAAAATAATTGAAAGTTGAGTTTGTAACTATTTCTTGAAAATATGGACATTTTCTTCATGCTAATTTACTTGGACCTTTCCAATAAAAAGTGTAATCTGTACTTACCAACACAAATTTTTGAGGCCCTGTTTCTGCAGTTGTTGCTTTCCAAGGCAACTTCTTTGAAAGTCCGAACTGGACAAGACAGAGCCCCCACAAATGAATGGAATGTAGCCACATTAAAGTCATCAGGAATAATAATATTTCCCAATTAATTATTCATTAACTTATCAATCTTCGATTATAGGTATTTTCATTGCCTTTAATATCTCATCAATCACAGAATAGTTGCAATTACAAAATTCAAGCATACTTGTATTAGTAATTAGTAAGGAGTTAGCTAGTCAAATTTTGAAATCAATGAGATTCAATAGCTAGCTAAATAACAATTAAATAAATATGCTTGTAAAAGAGAACATTAATAAGAGAAAAAATCAATTGAATAGCTACTAGCTATAATAAGATTTGATCAACTATAGAAATCACATTAAAAGAAGAGTTAGCTATTGCTTTAGATAACAATGTACAGCTACTTAGCTTGCTAGTTCATTTGATATCTTGTTAAGGAAAATAATATCAATTAAATATCTACTACCTGGTTATCTAATAGTTAGAGCAAGCTAATTATTTACACCTAGTGTCCTATTCACTGATTTAGTGTTCCTAACTATTTTTATCTATAAAGTAAATACTAGGTATGAAGATTTACACAATCTTCAATAGTCACCACTCACCTTGATTTAAATTTTCATCATGCAGACTCAGCTTAAAGCATTTTCTCAACTCTGATGACTCTAGGCCACTTCAAAAAGAAGTGATTTCTTGCTGGGAACAGATAAGTTCAACCTGAAATGAAAATTCATAGAAATAATTAGTATAAACTAGAAAAGTAATATTGAATTAATTTAATTGGGAGTTGAACATTTACTTAGGAACAAGAAGCCAAATTGCTGATATTGAAAATAAATTTAATGCAATTGACATTAAAGAAGCAAACGGAGAAAGAATTAGCTAGCTACAAAAAACAATGTCACTCTCTGTCACTATCCAAGAGATTAGCTAGCTATTTTTACATCTTAAAATATGGTAGCAACTTATATTTCTCTAGTCAGAATAATTTGATTAAGATGATAGGTACTGTTATAGGTAGCTAAGCTCAACTTAATTTTAAACAGTTTAGCTCCTTTAAGACTAAAACTTGAAAATCCAAGAAATTTAGCTATAAAAATGATTATTATTTGTGTAGTTAGCTACTGACTTTTTCGTATAATGAGAATATCAAATATCTCAATAGATGGCTATCGATACATATAAGCAGAGGCATACATATAAGCAGATAAATATTATATAACATTATAGATTTATAGTAAGAAAAAGCATAATATTCACATACCTGGCAGAAATGAAATGAGAACCATCAAAGAACAAAATTGCAGCAAAGAGTCGGATGATCACACTGGCAACATGAACTGTAGGTTTCTGATTTGTTCTTTTGTAATTCTGTGTGTAGCGCTCAATGGAATTTTCATAGTAGAGAGCTATTAGCTATATAAATAGCTAAATATAAAATTAAAGAAAAACATTTGATGTTGCATAATAGCTATAGCTATGTCTGAAATAGAAAGTGAACTTGAAATTATACTTATAATGACCATTATAGTTATATATAATTTATATTGAACAAATAAAGAGTAATTCTGATAATTTTTGATAGCTACAATGATTGACAAAAAGCTATTTTTAGGAGAACAGTTATGCTAGCTAACAGATGAATTACTTAGCTAAATGCAGTAGATTTAAAATTTCTATTGTTTTTCATCATTCATGCATAGGTCGCTATTCCAACAGTTGACATGATCTAGCTATGTATCAATAAAAGATCATTTTCATCATAAATTTAAAAGTCAACAGATGTCATTGCACTGAAATTTGAATTCAGACTGCCACAGTGCCACTGGTAAGGCTACTAACAGCCTTATGCATTGGGTAGCTAGACATTAGACAGAGACTTAGGGCTGATAATCAAATTGCACAATAATGTACCTTTTTGAAAAAATAAAATCATTGAAATTCCTGTGACAATTGCTATTTGTATCTATACCAATAAACATTGCATATGCTATTAATATAAAGATTAATTAGGTGTTTCTCAAGAAAAATAATTTAAAATTACATGTCAATGCTGCATTGTAAGATTACAGAAACTGGTAAAGTGTTCACCAAGAATTATGGAAAGCGCGTCCATGTCGGCAAAGATCTTTGGAGACACTTTTTGAGGGAAAATATATCTTTGCAAGATCTTGGAGAAAAATTCTTAATAAATTCCTATGTTTACATGTTATTATTGAAGACATTTTAGAGAATTTTGGTGATTTTAGAGACAGATTTGAAAATATTTGGAGACAAAATGTTCTCAAAATAAAATCTTGGACAGATTTGACACGCTTTGCAGACTGGCGTCTGAGTGAGCAGTAAATACAGGATGAAAGTAAATTAATTAATGATTGTACAATCAGAAAATATTGTAAATGTCCCATACTCTGAAGACTTGCTGCATTGCAAGGTATCTAAGGACAGTCCGACAGACTAAAGCTCTTGATGTACCTAATGTCTAATGATGTAACTGCCAACTGGTAATATATTAATAATTAGCCAATGCCCAATTGTTATCTTACAAAATTGCAGAATGAACCTAATTTAGAAATTTCAGAATAATAGAATCTATTGAGAGAAATCTTACAATTATTAGTTTAACTGCATAACTGTCTGATTATGTAATATTGTAAATATAGTGATTTCTAAGACAAATTAACAAATTTCTGACAGTATCTCTCTTTTAAGTTTCAGCCAGTCTCAAAATATGGGACATTATTAACATTTTATGTGTGATTATTAACATTTTAACATACCTACAATAGTAGATTAGTAGTAGCCGCTACCTATATCCCTAAGGCCACGTTCACACTGCAAGCGGAGCGGCGCGCTCGAAAAATTAATGTATATTTGACTCTAGCGGTGCTGCTAGCGTCAAATATACATTAATTTTTCGAGTGCAACGCTCTGCTCCGCTTGCAGAGTCAGCGAGTCAGTAGCAGCCATTAATTCATGGGCCATTGGTAGCAAGCCAGACTGCAGAAAGTGGTAATCTGTACTACAAGATATCCTCTATTTTGCCATTTGCCTTCTATTCTCAGTAAATACATGTAAATTTAGGAGAAACTAAGGATTGTTCACTCAGAAAATGTCCCATATTCTGCTGACTGGCAAGCCAGTAGGCAGTAACCAGGCTGCAACACTGCAAGCTGCGGTTGCTGCCAGTGCCTGCCACTTGTCAGCAACAGCAAGGCCAGTCACCAGATATATAGTTACAGTTGTCTGAATTTTGAAGTAAAATTGTGTGTAAAAAAATACCACCTAACCCAGGTAACATTGAACCTTCCCAGAAGATTCCAGGAACGTTCCCTGAATGTTCCACTGGAATGTCCCCTGAATGTTCCTTTTCTGACACATTCCAGGAATATTCCAATGGAATCTTCAAAAATATTCCCTTTGGAACATTCCCTGAAGACTCCATTGGGACATTCCTTGAAGACTCCATTGGAACATTCCCTGAAGACTCCATTGGAACATTCTCTGAAGACTCCATTGGAACATTCCCTGAAGACTCCATTGGAACATTCCCTGAAGACTCCATTGGAATATTCCTTGAAGACTCCATAGGAACATTCCCTGAATACTCCATTGGAACATTCCCTGAAGACTCCATTGGAAAATTCCTTGAAGACTCCTTTGGAACATTCCCCGAAGACTCCATTGGAACATTCCCCGAAGACTCCATTGGAACATTCCCCGAAGACTCCATTGGAACATTCCCCGAAGACTCCATTGGAACATTCCCCGAAGACTCCATTGGAACATTCCCCGAAGACTCCATTGGAACATTCCCCGAAGACTCCATTGGAACATTCCCCGAAGACTCCATTGGAACATTCCCTGAAGACTCCTTTGGAACATTCCTTGAAGACTCCATTGGAACATTCCATGAAGACTTCATTGGAACATTACATGAAGACTTCTTTGGAACATTACTTGAAGACTCCTTTGGAACAACTTCTGAAGACTCTTTTGGAACATTATCTGAAAACTTCTTTGGAACATTCTCTGAAGACTCCTTTGGAACATTCTCTGAAGACTCCTTAGGAACATTCTCTGAAAATTCCTTTGGAACACTGTCAGAAGAATCCTTTGGAACAATGTCAGAAGAATCCTATGGAACACTTTCAGAAGACTAAATTAAAACTGTGAATTTATAGTGGGAATGTTAAATGTCACCTGAGTCAAGATGGTAGTAATCTACTATATAAGCTATAGTGAGTCAAGATTTGCTTCGGAATCAATGGTAATATATTTTTACTAATATCTAATGGTTTTACAGTATACTCTCGCATCCTATTTCCAATGACTTTTTCCATCAAGAAAATAGAAAGAAGACATCATGGAAGAGGGTGGAAGTAAAACTAAGCTCCATGCACTAGGTCGACTACTCTGATATCACAGGTAACAGTGTCGACCCAGCGCACTCTGGCAATATTGCAGAAACCAAAATGAAAATGAACTCAAGGAACTATAGGAAGAAATGACAGACGGTAAAAATAGAGGAATAACAGTTTATAGTAAATAATCACCTAAAAAACAGAAAACATAATAATTGAAAATGTAACCAATAGATTTATTGAAAAACAAATATTGTGCTATTTTTGGATAAAAACTAACTATTCAAATGGATTCTTCATCTATAGTTTAATTAATATAGATTATAGGGAAATGATTAGCGAGTAAGAGGATATTTTATTCAGGTACCTGACACGTATAGCTGCTCAAATTCCATTACCATGAAGGCTATAAAAAACGTTTAAAAAATCTATTAAAATACTTGAACAAAAAATCTATATAACTAACTACAAAACTTAATATTTATCTATAACATTCTATCTAACAAAATTTCTAACTTAGACTATATATTTAACTCTTTATTTACAAACGTTCTATAGCTGCAAGATTAGGATCAGTAGTCTCAAAATTAGGATCAGTAGTCTCAAAATTAGGATCAGTAGTCTCGAAATTAGGATCAGTAGTCTGAAAATTAGGATCAGTTATCTCAAAATTAGGATCAGTTATCTCAAGATTAGGATCAGTTGTCTCAAGATAACGGGTCAGTTGTCTTAAGATAACTTGTCAGTTGTCTCAAGATAACTTGTCAGTTGTCTCAAGATAACTTGTCAGTTGTCTCAAGATAACGGGTCAGTTGTCTCAAAATAACGGGTCAGTTGTCTCAAGATAACGGGTCAGTTGTCTCAAGATAACGGGTCAGTTGTCTCAAGATAACGGGTCAGTTGTCTCAAGATAACGGGTCAGTTGTCTCAAGATAACGGGTCAGTTGTCTCAAGATAACGGGTCAGTTGTCTCAAGATAACGGGTCAGTTGTCTCAAGATAACGGGTCAGTTGTCTCAAGATAACGGGTCAGTTGTCTCAAGATAACGGGTCAGTTGTCTCAAGATAACGGGTCAGTTGTCTCAAGATAACGGGTCAGTTGTCTCAAGATAACGGGTCAGTTGCCTCAAGATAACGGGTCAGTTGCCTCAAGATAACGGGTCAGTTGCCTCAAGATTAGGGCAAGTTGTCTCAAGATTAGGGCAAGTTGTCTCAAGATTAGGGCAAGTTGTCTCAAGATTAGGGCAAGTTGTCTCAAGATTAGGGCAAGTTGTCTCAAGATTAGGGCAAGTTGTCTCAAGATTAGGGCAAGTTGTCTCAAGATTAGGGCAAGTTGTCTCAAGATTAGGGCAAGTTGTCTCAAGATTAGGGCAAGTTGTCTCAAGATTAGGGCAAGTTGTCTCAAGATTAGGGCAAGTTGTCTCAAGATTAGGGCAAGTTGTCTCAAGATTAGGGCAAGTTGTCTCAAGATTAGGGCAAGTTGTCTCAAGATTAGGGCAAGTTGTCTCAAGATTAGGGCAAGTTGTCTCAAGATTAGGGCAAGTTGTCTCAAGATTAGGGCAAGTTGTCTCAAGATTAGGGCAAGTTGTCTCAAGATTAGGGCAAGTTGTCTCAAGATTAGGGCAAGTTGTCTCAAGATTAGGGCAAGTTGTCTCAAGATTAGGGCAAGTTGTCTCAAGATTAGGGCAAGTTGTCTCAAGATTAGGGCAAGTTGTCTCAAGATTAGGGCAAGTTGTCTCAAGATTAGGGCAAGTTGTCTGAAGATTAGGGCAAGTTGTCTCAAGATTAGGGCAAGTTGTCTCAAGATTAGGGCAAGTTGTCTCAAGATTAGGGCAAGTTGTCTCAAGATTAGGGCAAGTTGTCTCAAGATTAGGGCAAGTTGTCTCAAGATTAGGGCAAGTTGTCTCAAGATTAGGGCAAGTTGTCTCAAGATTAGAGCAAGTTGTCTCAAGATTAGGGCAAGTTGTCTCTAGATTAGGGCAAGTTGTCACTAGATTAGAGCAAGTTGTCTCTAGATTAGGGCAAGTTGACAATGCTCATGGATACAGAAAAGCTACATCGTGAATACAGTCACTTACCAAGGTATATGACGATAAAGGACAAAATTGTCTCCCAATAAAGCCTATACGATCCTGTCTACCTAACACAAAATCTCTAAGACCTCGTAGTTGAAGAGCATATCTCTAGCATTATCCTCTAAGACTGCAAGTAGCGTTAATAAAATTATAAACTTGGTAAAAGTAAAAAAAGACAATCCATAATGAAAATTACAACACGTAAAAACCCAAGAGACGCTACTCTCATTCTCTTCCATTAGCCATATACAGCTTCAGGATAGATCCCTACCAGGCTTATTAAACAAATTGTAAATAGTCATAATTTGAGGTTCACTATTTAGGGTCAGTTACGAATTATCGATATTTCCACATTCTCGATCATAGAAGTAAAAATTATAAAATTGAACGTTTTAGATTGGTGACCAATAAAAATAACGTATACAAAAAGTTATATTAAATATATTCGTTTTATAGGTAGTATAATCGAAAATGTGGAACTGTGCATCAATTTGTAACTTACCCAGCATAGCTGAGTAAATAGTCTCATCGATTACTGAACATGAGACACCAGATTTACCGAATAGAGGGGAAACCTTAGGAAGGGGATAACTTCATTCATTCTTCTCGTCCATTTTCCTGTTCCTCGCACCCACAGTCCGACCACAGAGTAGATCTCTGAAGTTGTAAAGCCATTCTCCTATAAGATGTCCGTCTCAAAGTATCTGTAATTGAAATTGGCTTAGCTATTATTCTGCAAAAATTAAAGTGATGTAGCAGCTGCAAATAAATAGCATTGGATATAATTAAAATAAATTAAGAATAGAATAGACTGTAACCCTATTATTAGTTAAAAGAGCACTAATGCTCTGGAATTGAAATAAAGTATGTATCCATAGATTATTGCATGCAGGATGCATATTAGAAGTAGCATTCGAAAGTTTGGCCTCTAAAAATATTACTAAATTATCTGGAAGATTGAACTAAAAAAAAAATCAATTTTTTAGATATTGCTAATTAACTAGATATTATTAATGAATTATTCATAAAAATATAATTACTACAATACTCACCTAGCTTTTTCGATCAAGATTGTCCAAAATATATTAAGATTTCGTATTTTCTGTAGTAGCTACTGTGACATGCTTCCTTATTTCTTTTTTGATTTACATCAGTGAAGAGAACCCAATTTGCTATGAAGTATGAACATCGTTATTAGTCATTTAAGAGTAGAAGAGCTGGAACTGTAAGAGAGGGGTATACAATGAGAGTTTTTGGAAGAATTTTGAGTTTTCGAAAGAATTGAGGATTTGGATGAATTTGGATGAGTTTCTTGAGAGAAAATTTGATCTTCGGACATGCTTGAGTTTTCGAAAATTTAATGTTTTCGAAAAATTTAATGTTTTCGGAAAATTTAATGTTTTTGGAAAATATAATGTTTTCGGAAAATTTAATGTTTTCGGAAAATTTAATGTTTTTGGAAAATTTGATGTTTTCGGAAAATTTAATGTTTTCGGAAAATTTAATGTTTTCGGAAAATTTAATGTTTTCGGAAAATTTAATGTTTTCGGAAAATTTAATGTTTTCGGAAAATTAAATGTTTTCGGAAAATTTAATGCTTTCGGAAAATTTAATGCTTTCGGAAAATTTAATGCTTTCGGAAAATTTAATGTTTTCGGAAAATTTAATGTTTTCGGAAAATTTAATGTTTTCGGAAAATTTAATGTTTTCGGAAAATTTAATGTTTTCGGAAAATTTAATGTTTTCGGAAAATTTAATGTTTTCGGAAAATTTAATGTTTTCGGAAAATTTAATGTTTTCGGAAAATTTAAAGTTTTAGGAAAATTTAATGTTTTCGGAAAATTTAATGTTTCCGGAAAATTTAATGTTTTAGGAAAATTAAACGTTTTAGGAAAATTAAATATTTTAGGAAAATTTTCTAGTTTTAGGAAAATTTGGTAGTTTTCGGAAAATTTGGTAGCTTTCGGAAAATTTGGTAGCTTTCGGAAAATTTGGTAGTTATCGGAAAATTTGGTAGTTTTCGGAAAATTTCGGAGTATTTGGAAAATTTTGGAGTATTTGGAAGATATCTAGTACAAGTAAACTGAGTTATATGAAAAAATTCTTGAGCATGATGGATTTATATACCTATGTAATTATAAAAACACAATGCTCTTTATTATGGGGAGGGATAATATTAACAATAGCTATAAATTATAATATATACATTTCAATTCAAATCATGACTCATGCATTACTAGAAATATATTTATCAAAAAGTTGCCCTGAAGTGAGTCAATTCGATCACAGTTATACCTATCAGCAGGTCATTTTTCTAGGTACTCATTCTATTACCTCATTAATTATTACTTTTATTTTACCTATCAGTTGACAGTAGAAAAAACTATTGGCAAGACTGATGACTTTATAATTTATAGGCATGAATAATGATGAATTGTCATCGCTAACTTGATATTAGGGCAAATTACGAATTATCGGTCAGTTCCACATCTTCGGTCATAGACTCAGAAGAGAAAACGATTTAGGTACATGGGTAGTACCTAACAAGAATTAATTAGCCTAATGTTTAAATAATTTATATCCATGATATGACACCGTTACCATCCATAATACATTAATAAATACAAAAATTCAATAATAATTAATAGTTACCTAGGGTAGGTAAGTTTCGAATAATCTGACAGTTTCACAATCACATTTCCGATTAGGTATATAGTTTTTTCTTATATGACTGAACATGTGAAACCGACCGACAAAGCGTAACTTACCCTACCTATAGTCTAGAGATAGGTAGCTCCTATTATAGTTTTTCATATGATCGAAGATATGGAACTGACCGATAATTCGTAACTAGCCCTAGTACAAAGGTAACTAAGCATACCTAAACAATAATAAAGATAAGCCAATATAACTGTAAGAGAGTAAAATTAATAACATATCTACACATAGGTACGTAACAAGGTAGGTACTATTGCAACATGTATTCATTTTTTCATTGTTTATTAAGATACTAGATTGCTCGAGATCATGTGCCTACGGACCTAATTTAGTAAAACGATATAGGAATTTGATTAAACTATCTATTTAATTTAAATGATACCTAAGTAGTTATACCTATACTTACAGTTAATGATATCAGAGTAGCTCTGTCACAATAGCCAATAAGAATCATCTCTGTAGTTTGGTGGTAGCCTGTGTAAATAGTGTAATATTCACTAGCTACTGCTGCAATATGGCTAACTTCCGATTGGGTAGCAGGAAGCCATCTAGCGGACTACAGCTGTTCAATATGGCGCAGACACTTATTTCACGGGCACGTTTTTGAAAGTAAAATCTTTATCATTCTACCTATTTTCAATAGCGTTGAATGTAGCTACTACAATTCTCTAAGTTGAACTGAAAATAATTGTTTTTTCAATAGTATTTGTTCCATATTTGACGAAAGGAGCAAACAATTTCGATTCATTAATTGCACAACAATTCGCTCAACCACTCGCTGTGAAATGGAAAATAGAACTGATCTAGTTTCAACTGTTCCAGTTGAACTTTTACTTGACAGATGCAAATCATGTGCTTAGTGTACGTGACGTCATCAATGCAGTACTATTAAATAGAAAATTAGAGACTTATGTGATTAAATAATAAACTAAATTTATTATTGCATTCATATATTGACCACAAATTAAAATTATTATGATTTGACGCATTTTAGTTACTTTAAATTTGACTTTCGAGTGTTGCTGTGATGACGTCACGCACACTGCAAAACTCAACAAATATCAGAAATGGCTTAGCCTCGCACGGGGTTTAAATATAATTCACAAGATATAAAAAGATGATTTAAACTTTAAGAAATTGATTATCTCATATCGAAAGTTTTTAATATATGATTATAACCATTAACATTACACCAGAATAATCATTTTAATAAATCCTCCTTAATTGTTTTATATATTCATATTCAGTAGATTTTTTTTTATATATTTGTATTCAGTAGTCAACACCCCTTGCAAGTCTAGGTAGCAATAATATTGATTAATTAGAATTCTGAATTAAAAAGACTTGGGAATATTCAAGAAATATTCCCTGAACATAATATTTTCAAACTATCTGCTATAATTTAATGGAATGTTGTGGGAACACTCTTGGATTATCGGATAACACTTTAAACATTACAAATATTATAAATATTACAAATATTACAATATTACAAATATTACAAATATTACAAATATTACAAATATTACAAATATTACAAATATTACAAATATTCTTATAATTACAAATAATACTTGCAAAGTATTAAAGAAAAAACCTCTGAACATAACTATATGCATACAATATTCTACAATATAATGGAATGTAGAACATTCCTGGATTATCGGTAAAACTTAAAATAATTCTAATGTTTTACCGATAATTCAGGAATGTTCCTTGAACATTCCATTTAATTATAGAAGATTGTTTGAATATGCTAATATTGAGGGAATATTCCTTTGGTACTCAAATGATATACTAAAATGTTAGATTATTATTTAAAGTATCTTCTGATAATCCAGGAATATTCCTTGAAGATTCCATTTACTTGTAGAATATTGTTTGCATCTATACTTATGTTATGGAAATTCTCCTCAAGAAATCCATTTATTTAGTTTAATCATTTAAAGTATTCTCCGATAATCCACGAATATTCCCTAAAAATTCCACTTAATAATTGTAGAATATAGAATAAATAAACTTATATTCAGGGAATATTCCTTGAATACTCAATTGAAATTGTTGATTGTTAGAATTATTTAAAGTATTTTCCTATAATCCAGGAATGTTCCTTAGACATTCCATTATATTGTAGATTATTGTATGCTTCTAGTTATGTTCAGGGAATATTCCTTTAATACTCCTTATAATTATTATAGTTATTTAAAGTATTATCCGATAATCCAAGAGTGTTCCCTAAACATTCCATTAAATTGTTCGAAAATCTTATGTTCTGGGAATATTCCTTGAATACTCCCAGGGAAGAGTTTAATGTTTAGAATTATTTTCAATTTTTCCAATAATCCAGGAATGTTCCTTGGATAATCCATTAAATTGTAGGAGATAGTTCGAAAATCATATGTTCAGGAAATATTCTTTGAATATTCCCAAGGAAGAGATGAATGTTTAGAATTATTTTCACTTTTTCCAATAACCCAGGAATGTTCCCTAAATATTTCATTAAATTGTAGAAAATAGTTTGAAAATGTTATGTTCTTGGAATATTCCTTGAATACTCCCAAGGAAGAGAAGAATGTTTAGAATTATTTAAAGTATTATCCGATAATCCAGGGATGTTCACAAAACATTTCATTAAATTGTAGAAAATAGGTTGAAAATCTTATGTTCAGGGAATATTCCTTGAATACTCCCAAGGAAGAGATGAATGTTTAGAATAATTTTCAGTTTTCTGATAATCCAGGAATGTTCCCTAAATATTCCATTAAATTGTAGAAGATAGTTCGAAAATCTTACGTTCAGGGAATATTCCTTGAATACTCCCATGGAAGAGATGAATATTTAGATTTATTTTCAGTTTCTCCAATATTCCAGGAATGTTCCCTAAATATTCCATTAAATTGTGGAAGATAGTTCGATTACCATTTGTTTCAGGGAATATTCCTTGAATACTCCCATGGAAGAGATGAATGTTTAGAATTATTTAAAGTATTATCCGATAATCCAGGAATGTTCCCTAAGTATTCCATTAAATTGTAGAAGATAGTTTGAAAATCTTACGTTCAGGGAATATTCCTTGAATACTCCCAAGGAAGATATGGATGTTTAGAATTATTTTCAGTTTATCCAATAATCCAGGAATGTTCCCTAAACTTTCCATTAAATTGTAAAATATAGTTCGAAAATCTTATATTCGGGGAATATTCCTTGAATACTCCAAAGGAAGAGATGAATGTTTAGAATTATTTTCAGTTTTTCCAATAATCCAGGAATGTTCCCTAAATATTCCATTAAATTTTAGAAGATAGTTTGAAAATCTTATGTTCAGGGAATATTCCTTGAATACTCCCAAGGAAGAGAAGAATATTTAGGATTATTTAAAGTATTATCCGATAATCCAGGAATGTTCCCTAAACATTTCATTAAATTGTAGAAGATAGGTTGAAAATCTAATGTTCACGGAATATTCCTTGAATACTCCCTAGGAAGAGATGAATGCTTATAATTATTTAAAGTATTATCCGATAATCCAGGAATGTTCCCTAAACATTCCATTAAATTGTAGAAGATAGTTCGAAAATTTCATGTTCAGGGAATATTCCTTGAATACTCCCATGGAAGAGATGAATGTTTAGGATTATCTTCAATTTTTCCAATATTCCAGGAATGTTCCCTAAATATTTCATTAAATTGTAGAAGATAGTATGAATAAACATATTTTCAGGGAATATCCCTCGAATACTTCATTGAAATACTTTATTGATAGAATTATGTAAAGGTTGGTCAATATTCAGGGAATGTTCCCTGAATATTCCATAAAAGATTCTAAAATGGAATAAATTTACTGATATTCAGCGAGTATTCCCTGAACATTCATAAAAATGAATTTACATGTTATGAATTTAATGAGCTTGAGGGAACATTCCCTGAATATTCAATTGGAATTATATTCCATTCTTATGTTCCAGGAAGATTCCGGGAGCATCAGTATGGAATGTGGGAATATTGGGGAACATTAAATCCGAATGGAATATTCCAGGAATATTCAAATGTTACCTGGGAAGTGCAGAGGACTCTCAAACATTTTTAGGTACTTGCCAGTCTCCAATTTTCTTTTTATATATTAGTAACAACATTGTAGCATAGGAAAAATTAGAAAAAAAACACAACAAATTTGATATTTTCAATTTTTCCTTTCTCTACAGGAGTCTAAAGTCCTTTCTAATTTATTAGCTAGCATTCCCACACATACCTACTTAACCACAAATTCACAAAACTAACTATGAAAACTTGGCTAAATTTGTCTCATAAAATCAGTATATTTTCATAATCAGTATTTCAATATTTGGAAATCAAAGGGAATATTGGATTAGGAATGATAAAATATCCATTTTGGTTCTTCATACTAGATACTTTTATATTGGATTTTATATTGGAATTTCAAGAAAGATTCACTCTGTCTCATTAGCCTTAGGTACGTACCTAGTAGTTGTAGGCTTCAGAAAGACTGAAAGAGTCAGATTGGTTTCAGAATTTTGGCAGAAAATTGTTCGATACCTATTCTGCAGAAAGTTAGGTAGTACCAAGGCTGTTTGGTATATTTTAAATTCTACAGTCAAATTGATAGGTATTGATTATGGAGCAGTTATATAGGTAATGTTTATTTGAGTCAATATGCTAGGTATAACATAATATAAAATTATAAATATGTCACTATTGCCATATTAATTTTGTTATGTAGGTACTACAAATTTAAAATCACTTCAAGTTAAATAGAACTTAGGTTCTGTGTTTTAGAAGCTGGCAAATTTATATGTCTCACTAATTTATTTGTTAGTATGACTCAGTGCTCACCATTCAATGCTAAATACTACCTAGATACCTAAAATTATATTATAACTGCTAGTCAGGTATCTTAACCTACTTATCAGCTAGTTAAATTCACTTAGTCTAGGCTATATAAGTATTCATCACAATAATAATTTTCAAACATGTACACACACAATGACATCTGAAACAGTAATGGCGTCACCTGGTAAACAGATCTGATTACTAATTAGTATATTTATTCAGAAGAGATTTTGATCTGATTAACCACAAATCTCAATGCAGATCTCAAACATTTAGCTGCATAGTGATGAAATAGCAAGCGTTAAATCAGACAATCACCTTATGCAGCAACTGAAATGAAAATGTAGCACATAATGATAAATCAGAGAATCTGTATGTGTAAATCAGATTCAGTCAAATCAGCTAAATAAGGCTATGCATTTCTCTCTGTGCAGGTACGGTAATACCGTCATATCATGAAATGGGGTTAAATTGTTAAAGCAATTGACAGACGACACAAAGACAAACAGAAAATTAAAGATATGGAAACTCATAATCATGGGTTGTGATAATCTTAAATTAATGACAGAAAATAGTAACTGTTATTCTCATAGGAATTAACACTAATTAATAAAAAGAAAAAGAAATTTATAAATAAATGAAATAAAAATTAAATATTAAATTAAATAAAAAAAAATATTTAAAACAATTTTTGTAGGATTGGTACAGATCATTTATTCCTATTAAGTTCCATTTACTTATTTTCTAATGTGTTTTAATTATAAATTATAATTCATTTATACAATTACCGTGATTAAAGAAACACCATGAAAAGATTTTTACCAATGTTGAGGTTTATGGTAAGTGCACGCACTATAATCGAACGATTGTACAATTTTAATCATAAAGAAAAAATTATAAAAAAATATAATAACAATATACTTTTTACTCTAATGATCGAAATTTTGGAAATATCTGATAACTTAGAACTTACCTTCCTAACTGTTTTAGAATAGGATAATTTCATTAAAATTTAATTAAATATAGTAGATTCCTTTAAATTCCGGAATTCCGAACAATCTAAACAAAAGGTAAATTAATGGTTCTTTAATAAACCTCAAACTGCTCATTCATCTTCATATTTAAGTTTTTTATCTCCAAATAAAAAGACCAACTGGGAAGTTTCGTCTAATTTATCGGCTAATTTCAAGAAGTCAAGCGTACTCACTACTCAAAAATTCCACCATCCTAGTAAAATAATTTATTCTACTTATAGTTATCGAACAGTTCCATATTTTCTGACTCATATAATAAAATTAACATTGAACTCTTTAAATTAATAGTCATTTTACCAGTAAGTTATCATGGATACCGATTCAAGCTAAAATTAAATAATTATTATTATATTGAATATTTTATTCTCATAATTGAAAATGTGGAACAGTCCTACATCTCGGAACTTGTCCGAATTATTTTCCTTTAGAAAGTTGAATATTAAATATTGATTCTTCATAATTAGGAGATACTACATGAGGAAGGCCAAAGGGGTACGCCTAGTCTGTACAAAATAATTGTATTTGCTTCTGTTTCAATTTATAAAACATTTCATAGATAAAAATTCTACTCAGAACAATTACATATATTGACCTTACATAAAATACAAATGTTATATGAAAATCAAATCATTAGTGTCTACTTGCCATAACTGTTTGTTTGTGTATGCTATTTTGTACTGTTATTTCGAAAAAAATATACATTATTATTACCTTCTATACAATTTCAAATGTTTGAGATATTTTATACCCTACAAAATCTGGCTCTCGACATTTATTGGGTTAGTATGACATCTCGTATTATATTCCGTACTTGTCCTCTTCATTGGTATTTCATGTTTACTGCACAAACAATAATCAAGCCGCAAACTTCAAATACTGTCAAAGAGTCTATTTATTCCTGGACAAACATGCTAACTGAATTTCAATCGGAAAATGGTCATAGAATGACAAAACTTATTTGTTTGTTCGTTCAAATTAGTGTTTTGATGCTAGGTTTGCTCGGAAATATTTCATTTCTGAACTCGATGGTAATGAAAGAAACGAACATTGCTAAACAAAAACAAAATAAACTAGACCAGGCACTCGTAGTTTATGAACAATTATTTCAAAAAAGAATAACCATATTTTCTTCCACTATATAACTCTGGAATTACATTGTTTCTTTTTCAAAAGTATCGAATAATTTTATTTTAATTACCTATTTTCTGTTTCATTCCTCTTAAACATTGATCTCTAAAAAACCGTTTTTACTATTCAACCAAAAATGTTCTTTTTATGAAATTGAAGATTTAGATAACTTGTTCTTGCCAACTATTTTATTCTGGCAACTACTGTATAGAGTACATATTCGATATTTCATCAATTAAAAGTATTTCAACCAATGAAGTGAAAAACTTTATCATTGATAATAATCGCTCAGATCTAGTAGGTGTGTGGTTCGTGGTATTTCATGTAAAGTTTTGGATAGCGTGTGATGTTTTTCCACTCTAAAACCGGTTGGACACTCAAATTATTAATGTAATTTACATTGTTAAAATATATATAAATATATTTAAATTGACGTTAGTACATGTATATCATAATAGTTTAATTCTCACCATAAACATAATTGCAAATGTGTTCTTTAAACAACCATTTCTTTGTTAATCATGAATGATCTATGTATATTGTTATAAAGCATGAAAAATAATATCTAACTAATAATTAAAAAAGTCACAGCACCAAATTGATAGATGTTTTCCCTGGACATATAAAAGAATTCTTCTCATAATGATTTTATCATCTTGGATTATTCATTCTCATTGGAATTATTCATTCCAACTGATTTTATCCTTTCCAAATAGATTAATCCATTACCACTAGATTTATTCATTTCCATTGTAATTATATACTAACTAATTAATAAGAAAATTGTACAGCATCTCTTATATGATCGAAAATGTGGAACCGACCGGTAACTGTTAACTTGCCATATTTGCAGGATATATTTCAAATTTAATAAGAACATAAAATGAGTAAACCAATTCAATACATTACTCCAAAGAGAAGGGAATGATTTTAGTGCGACACTCTGTCTATGTTCCATTATATTATTCTATCGACTTTAGATCATCAAATTGTTTTGATTAATACAACACTTATAACTCAAAAAGTATAGAAACATATTGCGCGAAACTTGTTGGGACGATTGGTCAATATGCAGGAACCATTTGTCAAATTTTAGGAGTGATCGGGTCACAGGTCAAAGATCAATGTCAAGCGTATTTATAACTCAATAAATAAAATTTTTATGAATCATATTGTCTTCAATTCGATGGGACGATTGGTCAATATCCAGGAACAATCTGGTAAAATTTTGGTAGATATCCGGTCAAAGGTCAAGGACAAACTCATTTATAACTCAATAACTCAAAAATTGTTGAACCATATAGCATGAAACTTGGTGGGACGATTGGTCATTATTCAGTTACCAGGTTATTATATTTGGGGAGAGAGTGGGTCAAGGCAGCGGCGAAGTATGCGCTCTACCGAGTGCACGTAATCTAGTTTTGATTGCATTAAGTTTGATTTTCGACAAATTTATTTTTCGCTAAATTTGTTCTTCGGCAAATCTGCATTTCCGGAAATCAGTTTTCGGCAAATTTAGGATTCGGAGAATTCTGGTCGATGTATTACTTTTCGGCAAATTTAGGTTTCAGCCAAATGGATTTCGGATATTCAGCCTATGGTGCGTGCCCTTGCTGAAGAACTCAACTCGAATAACGTTCCTTCGAGGTACGAAGTACGGTCCCTCGGTTAGCGTTCCCGTGCATATCAATATTATTTTAATAACTATTTAATTTAAAAAATGATTATTTAAAATAGAAGAATTGAAAGCAAACTACAATAGCCATGATTTGCCAATTAATTCATTCATGAAAAAATATATTATTTACCAAAGAAATATATAGAACGCCAATACTATTGTTTACATTTGGTTGATGAGGAGGAAAAATTCTGGAGGATAGTCAACAATTATTGGCTATCATTTTAAACCTTCATTGTGTAATTTATAAGCAACAAATGATGGTTATTTGTATTTTTTTTTTGCAACAAACATTATTTTTTGTCAACCCTTCATTGAGAACTTTATTAGTAAACATTTTCAAAAACCTCCTGTCTGAAACATATTTATAACTATTGATGTTCCTCATAACTCTTCACTGTGAACTTTATTTACAAGTTGGTGTGTTTTAACCCCGCACTGTGCATTTTATTCATGACTATTGGTTATTGTAGAATATCTTATTGTAGAATAAGCTTGGTTATCACTCAGAATTCGACACTGTCACCACGAAAGTGTTCAAACTGTATTACTGTACGTCAGTGTGGTTAACAGTGTCTGTGCTCTCAGTCTGTGTTTGGCTATGCCAAATGACTCGCTATAGAAAAGAAAGAAAAGATTGCTGGGGAGTCTTACACACCCTACTCTTCCTATTGCTAACAGCTCAGTGATGATGAGTGAAAAAGTGCAACTCTCCGAAAGTCTGGTCATTCGAACGAATACTGTCCGTTTTTCAATTCCAATGCGAAAATAGCGTTTCATGGTGAAATTTTACCCATTGTGGTGAATCCCAAGGAATATATCTAGGTGCCGACTGACTTTGTGGTCGTTATAACTCTTCACTGTGCACTTTATTAGCAGTTTCCAGTGGCAATTTTCATATCACCGTTTGTAAAGCGTGTCTAACGCGTCGGATACGCCACGTTTTCACCAGCTAGTTTATTTAGAATTTTAAGAAATGGAAACAGGGCAGTGAAAACGCAGCGTTTAAACTGCTAGTATAGTATGCGTCTTAAGCTACTTTTGGGGTTTAGTTTGTAAATCTGCAGCCCTCAAAGTCTACTCGATCCAAATTATTTATATTTTACATTTATACTACCAAATTGTAATGGCACATTTGAATTACACTGAAAAAGAGCAAGATAATCATACTGAATACCTATTGGGCAACACTAGCTAGTAACACTTGATCTCTATTGATTGATTAATTCAATATCTGAACTTTTAAAGAGAAGTAGTGAGTTTTATTTGGCTGGTGTTCTGTAAGGTCTAATTCACTAGAGACTTGCCATACATCATTACGAAATTATAAAGTTTTAGATTAAGTATAATTTTAGATTCTCATATTTATGTATCTTGACACGTTCCATCAAATCTAAACTCCCTATTTACAGCTGAAATATTCGTTAAATATTACTCCTCAGCAATTTGTTTTATGTATAACTTTAATTATGGAATGAAGGAATTTGACTGTCAGCATCGTATAACTCTCCTCATCTCTTTCTTTATATTCAATGGCGTAGCACCACGACAATATAATATCTAAGAAACCTAAAATATTTATTCGTTAGGTTGGTCAGAGCTGAAAGGTAATATTTATATCATTCTCTTTATTAATCATCATGCATTATTATTCTCTAAGCATTATTAGTCTATATGCATTATGAATCTATATTCATTATTAGTCTCTGTGAATTATTAAGATTTTTGCTTTATTAATCTTGTTGCTCAGAAAATTCCCATACTCTTTTAGTTAAGTGTTTTTCTTATTTTTCACAAAATTTTGCATTCGTACTTTATTATAAATCGCATGCTAAGATCTAAGACATACAAATTACAAAATATTAAACAAGACTTAGCTATCGCTTCATATTCTAAAGTAGTACATATTTAAGCTCCACAAGTATTAGTAGCTTTCACGAATAAATTGTTTCATTGTTTGATAAATCAGATGACATTGTTTAATTCAAAGCCACAAAATAATTAACTGTAAATAACAGTGCGGTCAAAATATTTTTCAACTCACCGGGGTGCAAAATACTTAAGGTGGAATTTACCGGAGTGGAACATACTGGGAATGAATTTATTGAAGTTAAATATTGATTTTATATTTTAGTAAAATTATTATTTATACTTTAGATAATATAATGCTGGGTGTCACAGATACCAATAGTATGAGGAAATAAGCAATGCATGTTTTCAGTTTCTAACGTTGTATTAATAATTTCAAGTCATATATTAATGTATACATTGCATATATCTTCCTTCCATTGCCTATATCTTATATTATAAACTTATTAATTAATTTGTCGTCCTATACATTGATTGCATGATTAAGAAAATAGATGAATAGAATCAGCATGCAATTTAAAAATGAATTGTAATTGATGATTATTCGATAATTGCAATTGATTTTATTAAGATTAAATAATAATTTGAATTTAAAATAACGTTATTCAAAACGACAAGAACAAACGTCAAATGTTGGGAAGTATCACTAAATTTAAAAAAAATGAGTAAATCAAATTAGAAAGGGAAAAAATTAAAAATGAACTAAATTTGAATTAAAACTATAAAACTATAATTTCATGAAGGCTCAATTAAATGTAAATGAAATGAAACGTTAAAAATTACACTGGAACACTCCTGATGCCATTGATTATGAAGTTATAATCATCCTTATACATAGCTTAATTTTTGAAAAGGAGACATTGATTGATTGTAGTAGAAGCAGGAGGCAGCAATCGGGTCTACAGCAAATTAATTGGCTTTCTTAATATTTGACCTACTAACCATGATTGACTTGTTCTCAAGGCTTCTTTCTAGACCAAATCAAATCTCATTCTTATATGTTTACTGAAAAAAAAAAGTGTGAAGGAGATGCAGTGGCTGCAACTGGGGAATACCAGTAAAATAAAACACCAGCAATTAATTTTAACTGCCAATCTTTTGGTATTTAATGTGTATAAGCTTAGGAAATCGTTTTACCAATATTAATAAGTCTTTAATTGCATATGTAATGAGAATCATATTATAATTATTCTTCCAAATGTATTTTTTTATATATATCATCCTTGTTACTCTAAAATTAATTTATCATTATTGCTCTTCAACTTAGTAATAAATACATCATTTATTGACATTTCTTCTAAATTTTATGCAGAATATTCTACACGAACTCTATAGTGAATTCGTTCCTGTTTAATTAGCACAAAAGCACAAAAGTCTTTAAAAAAAACACATGGACGGAGGTAGCTAAAGCATTTTTTTAGGCTGGTGTAATGTTTGCTTGCCTAACATTGTTTATGTGTTTCGCTCATTTGGGAAATTGTACGAAAGTATTTTTCTCGGGATAGGGAAAATCACATTTAGATTTGAATTCTGAACCAGGATTAAGGTGATATTTACAGCTTCTAGTCTTTTCTGAATGAAAATAAACAATAGTGGGTAATTACTGCATTGAAAATGTATTTGTTAGATCAAGTGTAATGACATTAGATAATGATCGAGTTATCGGACAGTTCAACATTTTCGATCATAATATAATATAAATATAATAATATATAGATTTAACACGTTATATTATGGTAACAGATATGTATATCCATAAAATGGTATGACTTTATATTGATGAACTATATTCAGAAAAGATATAATACAACACGGAAGAATATATAATTTCCGAACAGCAACAAATGTCGTGCATATTAAACTGAACGAAAACGTTCACATTTTCTGGAAATCATAAAATATCATGAATGCAAAATTATCAAAAAATTAAAATAAAGCGCAGGTTAAACAGTATTCGTAGTTATTGATATCATTTTACTTAACTTGATGGTCCAAAGGAGAATATGAGGTTTAGGTACTTCCATCCGGTTAGAAATTTCAGTTACTACCATAATCAGTATTGGCTGAATTCTCGTCTAAGTGGCTTTGAGTGAGCATATTATGAGGACGCTATTATGAATCGGAATAACTGCCATTACGGTAGTTTAGTTAACAGATCCTACCGTCAAACACCGGAAGTGTAGTGATGGGCATTTAAATTGATGGAGACCATTACAGAGGAATCCAATAAAGAGAGTGCGAGGAATATAGAACACTGATCAAATTCTGCTTGTGAATTTGGAGATGGAAGGTAATATCATATGTCTTTGATATCAATTCTACTATTAATGGATTTAATAAATTGAAATAGGATGAAACTCTACTTGAGGACTGTTCATATTGTAGATCATAAATGATTAGGTATATAATAATAATTTTTGTAACTATTTATTCTATTTATTGTAAATTCCTCTCTTATATGATCAAAAATTTTCAATGTTTCGATAACATGAAACTTGCCCTATATTTTGATGGTTTATGAAAAAAGTAAACCAATGGGTGTAACTGTATTATGTAGTTTTACTATTTTTATAATATATTTTAAATATCTACATCTCCAATGTATAAGGAAATTTTAATGATTTGAAATAATTAACAAAAATAAGATTCTGTAACAATCGAGAGTGATAAGCTCAATAAATATTATTTTTTTCATTGAGTTATAGCCATTTTTAAGTAATATTACGTTAGATGGATTTTCCTAATTTTTCGATTAAACAAATCTTTTCAAACGACACTAGAAAAATAAGTGCAATTGCTTCATTGTGGATAGTTTTTAATCAAACCAAGTCATATTTTTTGTTAGAATACCACATCTTAGTATCTGAGAAGACCATTTTCTAGTTCTAAATTACGTCATTGAGAGGAAGCAGAAACTAAAAATAATGAATATATTACCAGATCCAGTTGCTATGCAGTTGTCATTAGTTGTGAACCGTTGTAATTTGTATGAAAGCGGTTATTACAATTCTGTGGAAAGTTAACATAATTTTGAGAAAAATTATCACTAGCTTGTGAACAGTTTGCGAACAGTTATCATTAGTTTGAATACAGTTATTGTTGTAACCTCCTCATGGATTATTAGTCGAATTACATGAAAATTCTTCCTTTCAGAATGAATTGTTTATTCTTGATTTTCATTTATCGGTAAATGTAACTAATTTAATCGGTAACTAATTTAATCTTTATCTATCAATTACAAAGGAAATGAAAGTGAGTACTGGGTAGTAACCGCTTCACTTTTAATTACCTTAAATATGAAAATACAAACTTCAGCAGATATGGGCAGTGTGAGAATAATCAAAACTAGGACAGAACACCAAATAATTCGATGGTACTAATGGTAGGATTATAACCGAGCTGACAGAAACAAATCTTTATAAAAAAGTATTCGGGCTTATGCTCATTTGAAAATAGAACAAACATCACATCCAATAGTCATGTCTAAGTATTGAATAACTTATTTATGGATATAGAAAGAAAAAATTGTATTAAGTTGGTATAAAATTTAATTTTCTGAAGTGTAGGATTTTTGAGAGGAAGGGTTAGCAATTCTCGTGAAACTGTTATAAGTATAGTATTTCTAAGTAGACTTACTAGTAAAATTATAATATGATTTTTTTACATGTATCTATTCCACAACCTCAGTCATGTATCTATATAAATGCATACCGTTAATTGAAATTAAATGAAAAACTCCAACATAGATCGAAGAAATACAGATATAAATAGAATGCAGATTAAAGAACCGAATTCACCTCTTTAGATTTAAAGTTATATTAATTCCAAAAAAAATGAAGGGTGATCCTTGGTTTACAATCTTAACCCTAGTAACCTAGGGACATGTCCATGCGCGGCAGTCCTCATGAAAAAAAGTATATTTTTTTTTTCAAACCGATTTGGAAGCTGTCTTTTCCTGACTTTTTCTTTTCAACATAATTACATATAAAAATACATATATATAAAAAAATAATGTGATAAAAGGCAAGATACTCATATTATGTATAAATTATTACGCATGAAATTAATTTAATCACGTAAAACGGGAAAGATGCGTCCACTCTACTCGTGGGTTTATGATTAGTGTGGACGCGTTTTTCTTCTCTTCTATGTTTTTCTCGCAGAGCAAGAAAAATCTGCTGAGGCTCTGGCAGCCTCCTTACTTCACGGACTGCCATCAGTAGAAAAGTCAGTCGTGCACAGTCGTACACAGTCGTTCCCAGTCGTTCAGCACAATTCATACCAGCAGTTATGCAACCAAATTTGTTCATATGCTCCAGCTACACTATATAAAAACTTCACGGATTTATAACGCTGATTTGAGTATATTGGCCTACTCACTGAGATGTTCAAGTGGTACAAATTCCAAATGAAGAGAACTGTAAACATGAGAGGCTAAATTGGAGAGTCTGAGGGGTAGCACGTATAGCTGGACATGACACCCAGTTGGGAGATCTGATGAGGCATTTCCAGGGCTGACAGATCGGAGGGATAGATTGATTCTACAAACGTAAGTCCACTATCTTTTCAAACCTAGGGTAATTGTGGACGTTTATTTCTCGTAGGGTTAATTTAAATTCCAGCTTAAGGTCTCAACTTTAAAATACTAATTTGATAAAAACTAATTTGATGAAAACTAATTTGATGAAAACTAATTTGATGAAAACTAATTTGATGAAAACTAATTTGATGAAAAGTAATTTGATGAAAAGTAATTTGATGAAAAGTAATTTGATGAAAAGTAATTTGATGAAAAGTAATTTAATGAAAACTAATTTAATGAAAACTAATTTGATGAAAACTAATTTATTTACTAATTTATTTACTTTTTCTATACTTTTTTCTATACTATTAACTTTTTTCTAGCTGCTCAAGTTTGAAATACTGTGATCGGTGGTGTGACATTGTCTATCGGCAATACGGAGTTGTCACACTACCCAAGATCTAGTGTTTTGGCTTCCAGCTAAGAGACTAAACAAATTTAACAATTATTTAGCATAAATATTTATAAGTACTTCTTTTTCAGCATTGGATGTGACTAGTTGGCAGCTGGTTTGCTTGAAGGTTGCTGCTATTCACTTCCAATCCAGGGATATGTCACGCTGACGGGATTTGTGGAAGTTCCCCAATTTTTGCTAATACAAATTATATTAGTATAATCTTTCATTTATCCTGTTTGGTTACGTCATAATCCCTTAAAATTGCTTATATTATAGGCATTTATTCAAATATACAGGGTGTCTCAAAAAACCCGAAATATAACTTAAAGTAAGTATATTTCAAAAACTGTTAAAGGTACATGTTTCTTTCTGGCATCTTTTTCATTGTTGAATCCTTTTCCATCAAAAGTTAAATTGTCATCAAGTTTTATTAATTTTTGTGAATGTTGTAAGGATTATATTGATGGTTGATGAAAATGACTTTTAAGCAAATAGTTAGAAAATCTAAGAAATATTTATTTTTCATCTTCGCTTGTTAATTTTATTTATGAATAACTATTTTTTTTTGCGTATACCAATGGATGTGTAAATATCAGATGAAGGCTTTCATAAAGACTAAATATCGAAAAGTCAATTTGTTGAGATTTTATAACAGTTTTAGTGAGAACTGGCGCGCCTGGACCAGTCCCTAGGTTAGTGAGCAAACTTTTAAAGGCTATGTTACTAGGGTTAATCAATGATGGTGGTAGTTATTCTACATGAAAATATTTTTTTATTTTACTTTAAATCTCTATAGAGTCGGACGGGGTTTCACCGTGCATACTCTTCTTATGGAGTATCACTCCGCATCTTTTATAATTTTAAAACCACTAGTTTTGGCTTGAATCTGATTGCACCTTCATTTCAAGTATCTCTGTTTCTCCTATAAACATTATGACGCTCCATTATCCTACTAGTATTTCTATAGCTAAGTCCCGATGTATGGAGTGCTCTCAAAACGATCTGAAAAGTTTGTGCTGGGTATATTCAAATCCCGCGAACTCTGCAATAACTCAAGAACCGAGATTTATAGATTCATGACGTTTTAATGTTAACACAAACATTGACCGCTACATTTAAGCAAATTTCCAAATACTCAGTTTAATCAGTTTTCCCGCCACTAGAGTGCTCAGTGATACCCCAGATAATTTAGAGGTAGAGAAGTATCATTGCGCATCATTAATAACCATATTTGTATTTAAATCAATAAAAAAAATTATGGGTTTTAGCATAAATATTGAATAAGGTGTAATTCAATTATAATATTGATTAATAATAAATAGTAACTATGCTATTCTTGATGTGGGGGGTAATAAGATAGGGAGACGGGTAATTTAGGAGGGGGGGGTGAGAGATTATTGAATTAAAATATTTATTAACAATTCAGTTACGATCGAATCATTTTACGTGATATAAGTAGTTAACTAGTAAAGTGTAAGTGTTTAATTGGTTGCAAATTCATTAAATATTTGTTTAAAAAATAAGAGATAATTAGATTGGGGAGTTGGCATTCAAATAGGGAAACACAGACATTTAGATGGGGGGGGAGTGGGATTTTCATATTGGATAGGGGAAAATAGATGAGGGAGAGGGTGATTTAGATGGAAGGATAGAGGTTTTAGATATATTCAAAACAAACATATGTCATTCGTTTGTAACCAACTGTCACTTGTTTGTCAAAATATATCATTAGTTTATAAACTGTTATCATTAGTTTGGAAATAATTATAATACGTTTGTAAACTGTTATCATTAGCTCGTAAACAGTTATTTAAATACATTTTAATATTGATCTTCCTATGAGCATTGAGCAGGTATCATTGATACCTAAAATATGTGAAGCTAAATTCAAATTATATTATTTTTTCAGATGTGATCCAAAAAGTGCAACTGTCCGATAATTCATAACTTATCTTAAAGTACGTTGTTGTAAAATCATTAACACGATGACTTGTTCTACGTTGCCAACTAATTTAAATTACCAGATTCACGTCCATCTTTTCTTCTAAATTTATAGTACTGCTCATTCAAGTACATGAAATGGATTTTCAGAGTTATATTATTATTATGTTCGAATTCTGACTGATTGCTGTTTGGCTCAAAATTCATATACTAGAGAGACTTTTTATTTTGATAACAGGACGGGAAATGCATGAACTTGCATAATTAACGTGATATTGTTAACTTAACAGTTTCCTTTCAATTCAATTACACACAAGTAACGCAACTAGATAAAACGCAGTGACAAACGATATACCAAATCAAATATAATATAAATTATAAATATATTTAGTTCCTATTTTCAGTGAACAAACACTGTGATCTTTAAATTTTAATACGTTATGGATCAGGTGAACACACTAAGAAATTTGTATAGTGCTACAAATATGTAAAGAGAGACATCACTTGCAATTTGTATTACCATGGAAAAGAAGCATAGCAGTACATTCTTCTTTTATTCATCTTGATTCCTTTACTTTCTTAATATACAGTACTTTCTAACGTCATTCGATGTTATGTACCTTTTCAGGGTTTAGATAATAGACACAAAAACTTTCAAAATTTAGGAGGGTCATGTATGAATTTGTCATTGGAAATATATTTGTACGTTTAACCCTAGTAACCTAGCCATTAAAAGTTTGCTCACTAACCTAGGGACTGGTCCAGGCGCGCCAGTCCTCACTAAAAATGTTATAAAATATTAACAAACTGACTTTTCGATATTAAGTTTTTATAAAAACCTTCATCTGATATTTACACATCCATTGGCATAAACAAAATAAAATTAACAAGCAAAGATGAAAAATAAATATTTCTTAGATTTTCTAACTATTTACTTAAAATTCATTTTCTTCACCATTCAATAGAATCCTTATAACATTCACAAAAATGAATAAAACTTAATGAAAATTTAACTTTTGATGGAAAAGGATTCAACAATGAAAGAGATGCCATAAAGAAACATGTACCTTTAATAGTTTTTCAAATATACTAACTTGAAGTTGTATTTCGGCTTTTTTGAGAAACCCTGTAAATTTGAATAAATGCTCATAATATGAGTATCTTGCCTTTTTTCACATTCTTTTTTGTTTAATCGTATGTAATTATGTTGAAAAATAAAACTCATGAAAAGATAGCGTCCAAATCGGTTTAAAAATAAAATTATTAATATTTTATTATGAGGACTGGCGAGCATGGACCAGTCCCTAGGTTACTAAGGTTAACATAATTGATTGGCAAAGTTATTGGTAAGGTAACTTAGATATTACTACGTATGCAATTTCATAAATTAGATATATGCAAATTCAATACTAATAATTTTGTTTCGTATAGTTTATACAAAAAAGTTACAATAAAAAATAAAATAAATCAATTATAATCAGGAAATCCTGCATCAATCTTATAGTGTTAAGATTGTCATTAATTTCACTTGCTGTCGACAAATTAGGTTTGATATTCCAAACACATCTTGTTCTTATCGTTGATATATTTCAATTAAATATTTTCTCCAATTTGGAGCCAGCATATACATGTATCTAAAGTAATTTCAAATTGATTCGGCTGATATTCATCATCACATGATCTACGTGTGATTCTGACAATTGAATATAGATGTACAGATCGAGATTCAAATTAAAATTCATTATTAAAAGACAATCCAAATCGAATGCTCGCCTCTGTATCAGCTCAGGATTGAATTAATTGATTGACTGATATTTAAATTGACTACATTCGAGCAGTTTTGTTTATATTAATTTGATTTCCTGTGGGTGTTATTTTTTTGTAATTTGTAGGACTAGTTTTAGGGTAATTAGGTGAAACTTTGAGATGTGCATGGAGTGTTTCAAAAGTATTAAAATCTTTGCGTATCGGCATAAATCAGCGTAAATGAAGTAAATTAGGAAATTAATTTAATGTGGTGCTGCGTTGCAACGTTAAAGTAAAGCTTGGTAACCACTCAACACACAAAAGTCCACGTTTTCATGGAGAACAAAAACAGACGCTAGCCGTAATTGGGTCACATTCCACCCAATAACAGCTCTGCTCTCTCTGTTGCCAATGTCTTATATACCTATTTATATATTCCTCCTTATATTTTCAAAATTTTTACTTGAAATTTGGTGCACATTAATTTAGTATATATTCTAGAAACTTGTCCCCAGGTTTGTCAAATGCGGGGTTCATTTTGAAACACTGGAGTCTGTGGTGAAGAGAGTGGTTTCACACATCGCCTCATTCAGCTGATGGTCCCACTTGTTACTTCAACTGACCAGTGACCACCTGCTCTTCCTCTGCATGAATAGTGATTGATGCTACTGCTTTGTTCCTATCAGTGCAAGCCAGAGCCAGATCATCAGCAAAAGATGTAACGTGTTTGTCTCCCATCGTCCATAGTAATCAGATACATGTCGTGGAAAAGATCTGCAAGTTGCAACCTGTCTCTCATTAATTTCCACCATTGTGTTCCACATTTGATGGTGTGCGTTAAAGTCGCCGCCCCAGAATTCGTTGTCCGATTACTTTCGTATGATCTATCCCGTTTGCCTCCGAGCTTCTTCATGCCTGCTGGACGGTAAATATATGTTGATCATACTGAGGGTTCCTCTCACTTCCATGTGTACTGCAACCTTCTGTGCTTCTATATTGCTATGTACCTCATATGCTCCCTCTTCATATCCTACACTGCTACTGACGTAGGTCACGAAGCCTCTCCTGAGCATCACTGCGCCAATACCTTTCATGACTTTCTTGGTGGAGGAGTATCCAAGAATTTCGGGTGTCCTATCCTTCTGCCCCAATTCAAACTCTTGCACCAGGACTACATCAATATGTTCTCTCTTGAACAGTAACCTCATCTCATTTTTCTTTGTGGCTAAGTAGTCGATGTTAGCCTAACTTATGAAAATAAAAATTAATTTAAAATTATGACAATTTGAGATATCTATGATCCTAGGTAGATATCTGAGTTTAGGGTCTAGAAAATGTAAATAAGCTAATAAATTAGCTTTAATGAGCGACACAGGCATAGACGCTTAGTCAGGCTACTCTGAAAAAATGGAGATATGGCCCTATAGCCCCTAGGTTGTTCAACATACCCTAGCGGCCTAGCCAGGATAGACTAGGTAATATGTTCTACAAATACAGATGGGCTACCTAATATTAAGTAGGTCCTACCTATTGAACTTGGGTAGCTACCAAATCTTGGTGTTCCAAATACAAAAGGTATTTCACTGAACTGAATTCACTATAGTCTTTAGTTAGAATAATCTATTTTGTTAGAAGCATGTAATTATTAATGCACACTTGCACAGGAAGAACACATGAAATAGCAATCACATCACCCTCGAAACAAATTTTACTGACTGGCTAACATTTGTTGACAAATATTGTGACGATATCTGACGCCAATGGTTCAAAATATTCTTAGAATTGCAATTTATTCTTTAGAAATCTCCACTTAAGAGTAATATTGCAATAAAAGGAGATTTGGTGGATCATAATACGTATTATGGAGGCAATTTGTTTATGGTTATTAGTTATATTTTTTATCAATTTTATTTAATTTATTTAAGTTTCATATTTTTATCGTTTAATGGAGTTTAAATAACCTAAAATACTCTAATATCATTATCATAGGCTATACCTACATCATCATACACAAAGCTTATCAAATTAGATTAATAATGTATTACTAATATTATTTTATAGTATATACACATTTATATATTAATGCAGCAGGTATTGAACGATAGGTGGCATTGATTTTCGATTAATTTGATGGATTTTCGTTCTATATTTCTGTATTGGCTTTTAATATTATTTGGAGAGGTACCCAAAAACCCTTATCCACAGCCGTTTACAGAAAAGAAACCAACTCAGACGAATACATCAATTACAATAGTATTGCCCCCGAACAATACAAAACAGGAGTCATCAAAACGTTCCTTCACAGAGCGTACACAGTTTGCAACAATTGGTTTACCTTTCATCAAGAAATAGAGCGCATCAAGCGAATCCTCACCAACAACAATTTTCCGATGTCCCTAATAGAGAAAACAATAAACAAATTCATCACCAAAAAACAATCTAATTTTACTTCGGAAATAAATCACCACATTAATCTTTTTTATAGAAACCAGATGTCATCCCAATATAAACAAGAAGAGAATAACCTCAAGAAAATAGTCAACGACCACTTAATCCCAACCAACCAAGACGAAACAATCAGACTACAAATATACTACAAAAATAAGAAACTCAAAAACATGCTAATTAAGAACAATACGCACCAGCTAGAATGTCCCCGTGAGGCGTGTCAACCCTCCACTTCCTACGTAGGCTACACTGAGTGCCCCCTAATAGACAGACTTCGCAACCACACGCAAAACGGATCAATCCAGCAACACAATATAAATGAGCACAACCATAAAATAACCACTCAAGAAATCCTCAACAACACAGCAATAGTAAGAAAAGAGACAACAAAAGAAGAACTCACCATTGCAGAGGCCCTCATCATCAAACAACGCAATCCATCAATAAATAACCAGCGAGAAGGAGAAGTCAGAGTTCTCCAAATATTTTAATAATTTTGTATATATGTATATAATAAGAATCATATATATATTTTTTTTTAATCAAATATAGTACTTAAAATTCCTTGTCCACTAGCCCATTTAATTTAATAGTATTCCATTCAGCAGTTCCTTGTCAGATACCTTTCAAAACTACAAACTAATGTCTACAATTAGCTTGCATCCTTCATTTTTAACTATTTTTATTAGTGCAGTCATAGCTACAAGGTATGTTCCATCCAGTTTTAACTTTATCACTATAATAATCTGAGTGTGTGTGTGTGTTTTCTTGTTTTAATTATTTTAGCACATAGATTCCCAATAGGTGACACAGTATACAACTAATTTTAACAACTCCTAATAAACTCTTTATTTTAAATACTCAAATTTTAGATTCAATAGTAGGATTAATAAAGGAAATAAATGTCAGGAACTGTATTTTAAATGTGTATTTAGATAGATTTGTAGTTTTAATGTATATATTTCTCTTAATTACAGTTACTGCACAATGCCTGAAGATGCTTTGAGGAATAAAGCGAAATATTGCAATGAAAAAAATTATTATCCACTGGTTATCAAAAATTATCTTACGTACCTCTCCAAATAATATTAAAAGCCAATACAGAAATATAGAACGAAAATCCATCAAATTAATCGAAATCAATGCCACCTATCGTTCAATACCTGCTGCATTAATAATAACCTGCTGCCCACTTATACAAATACATTTATATATGTATACACGTAAGGTATGGCGTAAGGTATACACGTATTTGAAAGTTTATATATTTTAATCAAAGATTGTGTAGCTACGTAACTTCCATTATAATTAAATATATTGATGATGGTATGGTAAACGCACTCAAATCTTCCATTTTGAAACTAAATTTACAGGTCTAATCACAAACTATTAGAAATTGAACATATAATCAGAAACAATTTTATTTTCAAGGAAAATTGTACATAGTTCAATCTAGGCAGTTAATTGATTTTTTTTTTTCCATTTGTACTTATGTGTCATTTGTATTGAACAGAAAATTAAAATATATAAGTAACTATTAGAGTTGTGACAATATACTATTAAAATCATAGATCCCGAAAATATTACAGACGGAGAGAATTAAACACTATTGAATCGTCCCTACAAACAACGGATTGTTGATTC
This sequence comes from Caprella mutica, assembly GCA_947561585.1. Taxonomy (NCBI): domain Eukaryota; kingdom Metazoa; phylum Arthropoda; class Malacostraca; order Amphipoda; family Caprellidae; genus Caprella; species Caprella mutica. Next base: position 48,441 of record CANNZV010002136.1, read on the forward strand.
GATGGAACAATCCATCAATTCGAGTTCCCAGGCAATCGAAAAGAAATCGAATCGATACATGTTATTTTTTGTGGTCTTAAACCAGCGGTATATAGTATTCGAAACCATTTCATTCACTTTCGTCTATGATATTCTTACGATTAATGATTTTAAGATCATATAATTATTGTCCCAACCCTAGTAATTATATAGCTATAAAAATTGAAATATCTCACTAAAATTACCTGTCTAGTTCTAAATACTTATAGCAAATTTCTTACCCATTGTCGTTTGCATGTTCATTGTTTATACACTGAAGAAATAAGATAGTATGAAATTAATTCCATTGTATAATTGTCTTAAAATACTGGTCACTGCCAATTACCGGACACTTCTCTATCACAGTACATTTCTCCATCACCGAACACTATCAAAAAAAAAACTATATACAATTTTAATTAATAGGAATGAAGTAAATTCACTTCATATGCGTTTGCCCACAACATACATTGAATTATATGGACTATTTCACAGCCATGTACTTCCAATAAACTGCTTCTGTCTTATTGGCATTTTATATCCCTTCCGCGAAATGCTGTGGCCTCGGTTGCTTAAAAACTCGTATGAAATTGGGGATGATTACATGCTATTCCCTCATATTTGATTTGTTTTGACTAAATTTTATGGTTTGTCTGTGCGCCTACCTACGTGGTGAGTTGTAGTGACTATTTAAAATGAGTTAAATTGACGTTGGTTCAAACAACACATACGTGAGTTGATTATTTTTAATTCCCGATGGTCACAACAACTAACTGTGATAGTTAAAACTACTCGTGATGGTTGAACCAATTATATGTAATGGTTAAAACAACTACAGAACAAGGTTACATCAACTTGTTGTGTATGTTTCTCCAATCACTCCTATGTGTTATACCAACTACTCGTGTAGGTTATACCAACTGCTTGTGTAGGTTATACCAACTACTCGTGTAGGTTATGCCAACTACTCGTGTAGGTTATGCCAACTACTCGTGTAGGTTATACTAACTAGTCGTGTAGGTTACACCAACTACTCGTGTAGGTTATACCAAATACTATTGTAGGTTATACCAACTACTCGTGTAGGTTATACCAACTACTCGTACAGGTTATGCCAACTACTCGTGTAGGTTATATCAACTTCTCGTGTTGGTTATATCAACTACTCGTGTAGGTTATATCAACATCTCGTGTTAGTTATATCAATTACTAGTAAACAAAGTAAATGTATATCAATTATTAGTGTAGGTTGAAATATCGGTCCGGTTAGCAGTAGCCAGACTTTTTACATGACTTTTTTAATTGATCACCTATAGACCTATCCTTGCTTTTTGAAATGTTTTCGATCCGATGAATTGATATATGGTTATTAGTTGTAAATTAATAGATTAGATTGAATAAGTAACTTCATCATGTCAGTTTATAAATAAGTAGTTAGATGACGTAAATAACTTTACATACTGATAAATAGGTTGGGTAGATGAATTAATTAACCAGGCTAGATTACAAAAGTTGATAGAATAAATCTTTGATATGCTGCAATTATACTATAACTTAATGAATAATAATAGAGCCTTTATCTTCTAAACCATATTTTAGTGCAATTCATCTTACTCATAGGCACCGATATAGAAATATGCTAATAGAATTACCAAGGTCAAATTGAAAACGAGATGATATAAACATTTAAGTTTAAGATTTATTCTTTAGAAATACAATTCGAATTCTCGTCACTGTCTGTCACGACTATAGGTCGCCAATTCCTGAAATAAGAGATTCGTATATTAATGTATATATATAATATATTGAATAGAAATTCATAGTATCGTTCATATACATTATCAATTATATCACCTACTCCTTTTCCTTTTGAAGATAAGATAGCGACAGCTTCGATATTCTTTTCATGTCTGGAATCCTTAAAAGCATATTAAAAATTTAAGAGTTAATCATATTGCAAATGCATATTTAAAAATCATCTAACATTTTCAAATACTTACTTTGACCTAGCATAATAGTTCCTGAATCATTCAAAGGAATTGAAGAAGACTCCGATGGTTGATGACGTTGATTTACTCCATCAATAATTTCTTCATAAAGATCTGAAAGTAGATTCAGAAAATATAGAAAACCATATTAATAAAGAAATGAAGAGAATTATTAACTGAGAATTGTTTCATATAGGTAAATTATTTATATAAAATGTTAAACTAATTATATATCTTCAGATGCATTATAAATTTAGCTCTAATAATACAATGGATTCTACTTGCTAATCCTCATAATTTTGTTCATTATACACTCTTAATTTAGACTTTAATTAAATACCAAAAAAGTATAATATTTCTAAAGGCTCACCTCTGGTTGGAGTTCTTCCTGCCAAATCCCTGGACGGTGTTTTCCTCCGACTACCTCCCTGGATGGAGTTCTCCCGGTCATATAGAAAACTAGGGTCAAGTATAGGTAAAATGGGGCACTTATATTAACTGCAGTCTCTTATCTCAGAAACAATAATAACCATCATGGCTTCAAGGCACTCGTGAAAAAAAATAGAACCTATCATAAATTGAGCTTATTTTGATATTCAGCAATTCGATATATAGCTAAACTAATTTCAGAATGATTTTGAGACTCTCTTAATAGGGCCACAATTCAGAAATTAATGAACCGAATTTACCTGCGTAACCCTACCTATAGGTAGACTAACTAGTTTTAAAAAATATAAATTATCAGACCACTTTACTTAAGATACTAGGATAAGTTCCGAAATATCGGACGGTTCCACATTTTCGATCGCTTCAGAAAAACTATATAAAATAATTAATCAACTTTTATTTTAATTAGCTATTAGGTAGTTATATTCTATATTTCATACGTGACCAAAAATGTGAAATCGCCTGATAATTTGGAACCGACCCTATCTGAGGACAGTGCAGTAACTGCCTAGCCTATGTAGAAGGTATTGGCACTGAAAAAAACAGCTAGGTAGGAAAGATGCTTAAATAAGTTAACATTTAATAATCTAGGAAAATTAGTTTGGATATCAGTTTACAAACTGGAAGGCAGTAATCAAAATTTATTATTATGAAAAGTTATATACTGATAACCAGCTCTTCAAATAACTACCTAGCCGCCAGCCTATCAATCCCCAAAATTTAAGAATATTTAGGCAGACATTTATCAATTTATTAATGGATTTAATTAATAATTAATAATCGATTGGCAGCGATAATACTATTAAGTGCATATAACGCTATTGTTTGCACTTGAACTAAAATGGTATTGAAGAGCGTTCACATTCAACACGTAACACACTTGAAACAAGATTTGAACTGTAAAGTATCAACAGATTAATTGGCTTTGAGGAAAGCATAAGTTGCCACCTACTCATTTGATTGAACTCGCACCTAAACTTAAAAAAAGTAGCGCCAACTCTCATAGTAAGTTAATTTATACACCAGATGCATAGGATTAACAGTCTTTGTGGGTTACTTCATCACACTATGTCATAGTTATTTTAAGGGGACGGTTCTCGCGTTTTAGATCTACCAATAATACTCGTCCGATTGAGCTGAGATTATGACATAATGTGTAAAGTGAAAAAAAATCTTATGCTATTTTCTGAAATTTTTTCATTTTCAACCCCTCCCCCGTGGGGGTCGAAAAACCTGTTTTTCGACCCCCCCAGGGAAAGTCTATGGACTCAATGGGGGTTGGTCCTACAGAAAATTTTATAGAAGCTAATATGTTCTCTACTACTATCCTAAGGTCGTCTAGTAGCTTTTTGTTTGAATTTCGATCTGAATTTTTTTTTTTTTTAATTTGAGAAAAAAATTGTCATTATTATTATTTTTTTTTTGTTAAAAAAAAAAAAGTTTATAGAAAAAGTTATTGGTAAAGGGCTACTATACGACCTTAGGAATTTCGGTCTGAACATATTAGCACCTATACATTTTTCTGTAGGACCAACCCCCAAGCAGTTCTATACTTTTGAACGTGAGAATTTGAGAAAAGAAGTTACTGAGATAATGGAGGAAGAAAAATATTTTTTAATAAATGTTTAAAATTAAAAAGAAAAATATTTTTCTTAAAAACATATATGCTTTACGTCCCAGCCAGAGGACTCATCAGGTCGCTTCGGGGTCAACCCAGGCAGCGACGAAGCCCTCAACCATAAATGGGAGGCTTATAAAACACAGAAAGAACACAAAAACAACAAACGACCTCAAAACAACCTCAAAACTCTCCAGGGGCGTAAGCAGGATCAACAGTCGCAACTGAAGATCTCTTACGCTTACGTGTGGGAGTAGCAATCAGTGCTGGCCGAAGCAACTGAATACGATTCATAATAGTTTGAGAGGGAGGACGCATCTTCACCAACAAAGAACCCAGAACACTTCCAAAATTGTGATCGAGTGCAGTAGAGGTCGCTGCAAACACAGCTCTATCTTTACTGCAGTACTTCACCTTCAAACACAGGCGCCACAATTTTGAATGAAGACTCTCGTTAGGATTCTGGGTCTTCCCTCCCGAACACTTATGAATCAAAGATGGTGATGTTTGCTCTATATAGATCTTTAGAATTCCCGCGCGAGCATCATTTGGGATCTGGTTTAGATAGAGTTTCTTCTGCAAATGAGAGACAGGAGCAACCCCTGCAGCTGTAGCCCTTTGTACCCAGCACCAGGAATTGGAACCCGAAGGGCAGAAATCGTGTTGTGGATTTGTGTCAGTACTAACTGCGTGGTAATAAGTTGCAAGAACGGACTTTCTCATTGACTCAACTGTGCCTCCACATTCTGAACGGATATTCTGACCGAAATGCTGAGTCAGTTTATCTATATTATAGAATCTGTTTGCATGTTTTGTCCTCCAAGAGTACTTCTTCGCATCTTTTTACCAGCTTTAGTATTGACAATAACAACAGATTCCTTCTTCAACTTCCTCAACCTAGTACCAAGCCGTTTACAGACGTGGTTTACGCATTCTTCCTTTACAATGGGCGTGTCATAAGGACCGGAGCCTCCATTCAATGCTTGAACAGCATTGAATGCAGACGAGTCACCATCTCCCACGAAAGTCAAATAGCGTAAACCAAGTCTTTCAGAACGTGACCAAAGTTTTACAGCTGCAGCGGCTTCCATTGCCCCTGATTTACCATCGAAATTTATCATGCAACCATTGTGAGTTTCTATCCAAATTGCAAATTCCTCTTGTGAGGAGGTATTTCGTTTTTTAGTACATGCCTCACAATAGTTGCACAATATAACAAAATCTACAACATATCCGAAATGACAATCCATCACAATTGCCGCAGCAATATGTGACTTATAACCGCGCGTCATCCAAGAACCATCAAAGCTAAACATCAATATCTAGCATGCCTGTCGTAGCATCGGGTAAACGATTCAATTGCTGACCATAGTGAGGAACTAAACCTTTCACACCAATGCTCTCAGGACCTAACATCTGTTCGCAATATAGCTGCATCTGGCCCAATAAATATTTGCTAATATCATAATAAACATGCTTAGCCATAGTATGCATGTTCATGTTGTTTCCTGATTTCAATAAACCTGCATTCCCTATGGCGTTGATAACTGAATTATAAACAGTGGCAATAGTAGCATAAGTGTACTTCGATGGTTCCCCATCTAGGCTCACAATTCTACTATCCCCTGAGACAGTTTCCTCAACGTCACAAAGACTGCAAGTGAATTCAATAGAAGAATCAACATAAGCAGTCACAATTCTACCAGTTTTTATACCATTACAAATATCACATATTTCAGTTACTTTAGCTAACAGATTTTCCACGACCGCTGAACTTATTACAATATAAGGGTTAGAGGTGCCTGCTTTTGGTTGCTCAGATCCAAAAGCAGCCACCCGGCGCCCGAAAGTTGAAGGAACAGTAATGGGGGCGGGATCTGGAGCTATAACATCAGCTATATCGCAAACAGGAGTTACTTTACGACAACTAAAATTATACATTTTCGGCGGCATAATTACTTACGTGAGCAACACAAAGAACAGCAAGACTAAAGAATAGCTAACACAATGGTAATCCACGTAGAGAAAGGTACCGCACACACTTTGCTTCTACACAGAATACACAGAACAATTTCAACACATCCGAGCTCATGAGCGTAAGAGATATGTATAACTGAGTGCCTTAGGCAGAAGAATGTGCGAGCCACCCACTCCCTCAGAAACATACCCCCCTACCCCCACATTGGGAGGCGAGTTAGACATTGTTCTACTCAACGTATAAGAATGGAATTTTCCATGAGTTTTCTTTGGTATATTTGCAGGGTAACTAAAGAAAAAAAATTCGGAAAAAGTGAAAAATAGCGGGAACCGTCCCCTCAACTCACACCTAAACTTACAAAAACGAAGCGCCAACTCTCAAAGTAAGTTAATTCATACACTGCAGAATACACTGGATTAACAGTCTTTGTGGGTTACTATTACACACTATGTCATGTTGATTTAACTCGCACCTATACTTAAAAAAAAGTAGCGTCAACTCTCATAGTAAGTTAATTTATACACCAGATACATTGAATTAACAATCTTTGTAAGTTACTTGAACACAATATGTCCTAGTTGTTTTAACATATGTTCAAACTCCCAAAATGTAACTGTAACTCTCACAGTAAGTTGATTCAATCCATAAAATGATTTGAATTAACTATGTTTGGTGACACACCACGTCATAGATGTTTTGACACACTTGAAAACATGAATATAGTCAAACTAACTCACGTAATAAATTGATTCAAAGCATAAATTGTTAACCCAATAAATATGAATAAACTTTTTTCTCTGTGTAACTAGTGTAGTTATTTGCTGCCTGCCGCTAAAAGCTTCCTCTGCGAGAAATGCTTCTAACACACCTTGAGACTGCGCCTATTTTTAACTGGGTAGTCATAGTTTTGAAAAATTTACGGTACACAGGCTGCTATCTAACATATAAAAATATTCTATACAGCTATATATCGACATTATTGGTTTTATAAGGTGTAACATATCCTATAATATATCAATACATGTAAATTAATATATACATGTTTCAAACTCTTTTTTTAACCTATTAGGAAACTATATATTACACGAATCTAGGAAAAAATGCATTATTTGGTTGCAAAACGTGAGTTTCATTACAAATGAAAATATGGACCTTCTATATCTTTGACGAGAAAGTAGAAAATCAGGCCGGCCGTATAATTAGGTCAGCCATGGTCATATACAATGAATAACTAACTATATTTGGATATAAAAAGAAATATCGTCTTCAAGTAGTAAGATAACTTTTTTTCTGAAAACTTTACCATATCCGGGACGAAACTGGAAATGGAAATATGTAATTAACAACATTTGAGACCCTTTTAAAACTATTGTTTTTGTGATTTTTGTATGAATTCGTAATTTAATTATCATTTTAATTTTAGTCCATATCCACTATTATTATGAGGTCTTCTAATCAACTTCAACTATTATTTACTGGATAAATTGTATTCATCATTGGGGAAATCAAGAGATCATCATAAATATACGAATTAGAATGAATGGAACTTAGAATCTCTACGGCACATCAAGATCCACTCTATTAAATTGGATGAGGATCTGAGATTATTTTGGAGTAAAATCCTGGACTGCTCAATTCTGGTCTAATCAGACTCGGTAAAAACACTTAAATATATTGCTATTTAACAGTATTTTCACTTCATTAAATGCAGGAATCCATGGAGTGGCTATAGGTATTTCGAATCTTTTTTAACGATAGGTACAGAAAATCTGACAAGGATATCATATTGATTGTTATGAACTCATTGAAGATTTCTCCATTCACAATATGAACAGAAAATAATTGGAAAATGTAATTTTGTTTATAGGTTGGGTATTGATTTTAAATCAGAGCATATATTGTTCTTTTTTTTTGCTATTGAATGAAACTTTTTTAAATGTAGTTTTCTGTAAGTATTCAAAAAATAAAGAAATCGATGAGTATTGGTTCTACTTCTGATCTTTGAGTATGTTCCGAGTTATCGGAATAGCCCCCATTGTTGGTTATGTAAGAAAAAAATATATCGGATAATTGATAAATGCTAAATTTTTAAAGCATAAATAGAATACATATACATGTTCAATATACATAAACAATCTACTATAATTAACCCATCTACGACTTTCGGTGCTCTTTTGCACCACAAAATATGTGTTTGCATTTTGCGAAATGTGCCCTGTAGGTTCGGCCTTCTACAACATATGACTATGTTCCTTCAAAAAACAGGAGAATCGTTTGTCACGTAAATCATTCTTCTACGCGATATACAACCATCGAAATGACTAATATAATTTACCCAATTTTTTCAAAATCTTTGCTTCGCAGGAAAACAGATATATTTTCATATCAATTTGTAACTGATTGAAAATATTTTCTTGATGGTTTGTTTCCGCTCCATCCGGCATCATATAAGCACAATTGGGTTCGTTTTTGCACCCTCCGGAACAACATGTATTCATAACCACATTGTCTTTTTTCTCTTCAGAAGCAAACACAATACATTTTTCAAAAGGATATCAAACATATATTCTAAATCCTTAGCAACTTTATTAGACACCACACATTTTTGTATTTATTTATGTACTTTCAACATGAAAACATATTATGGCTCCGATGTGTTATGCACTATTTTACTTTATTGTCTGTAAGATATTTTCCTTTAGTCTAGCTAATTTAATATTATTTTCGAGGGGCCTCTATTTATTGGAAATAATTTTAAAAAACTTCAAAAATATGAAGAACCTGAGAATAGTGGAAGCTTCCAAGAAAATGATGTGATAAAACAGGTAGAAGAGAACCTACAAATTTGAAATTGAATCTACTTATAATACCACCATCTGACGATGACCAGATATTTGATTCGGAATCAGGAGAAGATGTTGAAACTACAGACAATTTACCTGATATTCAATAAATTTTGAGTCTTACGTTGATAGTAACGCGATAATAAATATTACAGCATCGAATTACACAAGAACAACATTTATAAAAAAACTGAAAGTAGAAAATGAAAGAGCATAAATCTGTCAATGATTCCTTCAGTTGTACAAAGACTTTCAGTGTCCAGTATTGTAATTGAATACAACACTAATAAGGGTTGGGTCAACAGGCTTGGCCAAAATGTATCACAATATCGAACCAGAATCGGAGGGAATAGTGGTATTTTCCAATTATCAGTATATTGCCAATCTGTAGAATGTTTCCATGAATAACGTGTGAATATTTGCTCGAAGAGGCAGTTACAAACAAGACTTGCTTTGTTTTATAAGATCATTAGCTCAAGAATGGTTCAAGATGCATACAAAGAAAAGTCGGACGACTAAGTTCACTTATGCACTCTAATAATGTTACATCCCATCAAAGATATGACAATTTAGGTCATAACATTATTAATAATAGCCATTTGCTTAGATGCAAACAGTGCAAAAGCCATACTCTATATTACTGCAAGAAATGCAATCTGGTAGCATATCACATAAGGTAATAAAAGGTGAAATGGTAAATCTCATACTCAGAAGGATTTAGTTATAACGATAATAGTTGTTTATCGTTCGTATATTGCAGTCAATACAATCTGCATCAAAAGAAATTATTTATACAAGGTAATGTGTGGTATTGAACAAATCGTTACATATGTGAATCTAAAATAAGGATGTATTTGGTATCACCCAGAAAGGGTTTTAGTGCTCAGTAAAGATTATTTATGGGTAATAAATAGTTTATATTCATATTATGATATTATTCCTCTCAAATTATGAGAAACTCACAATTTATCAAACTACGATGTGTTTTGCGGCTTGGTGCGAAATCGCACCGAACGCGGTCATATTGTGCCGCTCGGTCCGTTTTCGCACCATAATATTTTTTAAGTTTATTTCAAATATAGAAACAAATATGGGTCAAAAACAGTTGTTTCGTGATGACCGAGCCCTACTTGAAAACATATGTGAGTTTCAAATCGGTATCAAAAACTTCATTTCATCTGATCGTAAATGAGTTAATAACAGGTACATGAAATCATTTCAGTCTAGCAAGCCCCTTCATTGCCTAAGGCATTCGGGCAATAAAAACTAATTAACACTTTCATCATATCTACCATGTATAATATTGTTTTAAAAAAATCAGCTAAAATAAGTACATGAATCGATACAGATTTAAAAAGTAATTGTTTAATCTCCTCTAAAATACTGATAACGATCCATCATTCTTTATATCACCAGTTATGCTATTCCAAATGTCAGGGAACATGTATTTAAAATGTTTTCCTATATTTCCCAATCTAGGAAATTGTTGTATAACATTTTTTCTGTTCCTAGTTTCATATACATGATCAGTCGTTCTCAGATTTAAGTCATTCAAGAGTGTAGGATATAGGCCTAATTTGGTAGTTTTGTACATATAAATAGAAACATATAGTATGTAAATATCGATTAATTTTGAAATTGAATTAACCCCAAAGAAACACATATCATGGTTACTAAATTCTTAAAAAATCCTATCTCTAGATGTTTGTAATAGTTGCAATTCTTCCCCCCTACTGGTACAACAGAACACACCTCCCCTACAGTAATAGAATACGTAACAGTAGAAAATACCATAGAATAATAAATATTCTTAGCAGTTTTTCTGTCGATTATTCTTCTAAATGGATGCCAAACAGACCTTTTTGGTAGCTAATTGTTCCCTGGCGTAGCCTGCACCTATTTGCCTAGTGCAGTGCCTAACTGCAGATACGCGGCCCTTAAGCAAATCAGCTATTATAGTAATATAATATTACAGTCGTGGCTAGGGTCCACGCATCCGCAGTTAGGTAGCACGCTAAGAAAATAGGAGCAGGTCCCCAGAGTAGTTCTGTGCAGCTACGACGGAGTAGAATTATTGGCCCCCAAAGCGGTCAGTTTGGCTCCCACGCTGAGCTATCATTACTCCCTGACTGCCATGGTGACTACCTCGATCGCTTTCCTCGATCCTGCTCCTATTTTCAATTGGGGAAACACATAAGTTCAGATATTAATAGTTGATACAAAAATTAAATTTGCTAAGTATATCCATTATTGAAAATCTGTTTATTGTGAAGTAATATGACATACATATTTTTAGTATCCATTTCTTTATAGTCTCTTAAATCCTGCAAAACATGATTTATATTACAATATTCCATATCATAAGAAACTCTTTATGTGTCATATATCTTAGGTGTTTTGAAGTTATGATTTGTATACGTGTGTCTGTAGTTTTAGGTCGAAGCTTGTTAATATTTTCATGTTTAACCCTATGTTTTAAATTTAGGTGAAACGCATTATAATTAAACTTTATTTTTGTAATAATTTCGATAGGGATTATTAAAAATTTTCAGAATGTTTCAACTTTGTAATCTTTTTATTTTAAAATAATAGATAAATCGACAATAATTAATAATTTTATTTTTGTACGTGCCAAATTTATTTTTCAATTCCACCTTTTATCGTCGCTGATTTAAATTTCAACATATATTGGTACATTTGAAAACCTGGGCCATACATAATATATATATAAAATAAAATTTATGCAACCAAATATTAGGCATAATTTCAATTTCAACATATATAATGCTTAAAGGAAAATCAAACGGGATCTTAATTGTTGATACCAGGGACGACGGAACATTTTTGTTGAATTTATACGATTTAAATTTTATTATAAAACAAGTTCGTTTGAACAGTCAATTGCTTTAATCGTTCCCCTTAGCCTTCAGTGGTATTTTCCGGCGGTGGATTATTCCGTGGTGTAACTTTCTTGGTGGATTTTTTGGAGGTGGAATTTTCCACGGGGGAATTTTCCTAGAACCGAAATTCTTATAAAATAATGAAAAAATTACAATTCAAAAAATTAATTAATACTGTAACACCACCATTATTACTTAAATTATTATTTATATATTCTTCAGTTATCTTGTTAGACTTGTTCTTTATTATATTTCTTCATTATTATAGTTCTTCTAGTTTTTTTTTATGACAATAAAATTAGACGTGAAAAATTTAAGATTGTTGGAACCATAGTGTAGTGTAAGATCGCCTAGAATAGCTTGAGTTCATAATTAATTCAGTAGTGAGAATGAACGGTGGATACTCTGTGTGGGTCTAGAAAATATTTAATTTGTGTTTATCTCAAAGTGTGTGTTGCAGGTCTTTTCAAAATTTAATTATATTATCCGAACGGCAAATGTCCAGATTTCCTGAAACCCTCTAATGTAAAGAATGTTTGATCATTAGCTCATCCTAATGGCTACCAGGTCAGTAATTGGATTTTTTTTTGTTGATAGATAAGTTTATTAAGTAGGTTATGGAGACAGTTCAATATTTATATCTTTAAAATGACTAGGTCTATTTTTTTTTTGAAAAATTGCGTGAATCCTTGAATTAATGCGGGGCCATGTTTCTCTTCCAGGTGTCCGGCTCCTAGAACCTGACGTTACAGACGTTGTGGAACTTTTCTATTGGTTTAAAAGCTACCCTGCCGTCTAAATCAACTAATACCTATTTTTGGGCTGGATCCTTTGCATAAGTTGTGATCCCCAAGTGCCTCTAAAACTAGTTAAATTGGAGGTCCCGCCGGTACCTTTGATGTTCTTCCAATATCATCTTTAAAAAGTTATGACTGTTACCCTAATCAATGGTCAGCAACTGTTCTTTGGATGAACCCCGTAAAAGTTAGGACAGTTACCCTAATTAACGATTAGCAACTGTTCTTTGGATGAACCCCGTAAAAGTTAGGACAGTTACCCTAATTAACGATCAGCAACTGTTCCTTGGATGAGCCCCGTGAAAGTTAGGACAGATACCCTAATTAACGATCAGCAACTGTTCTTTGGGTGAACCCCGTAAAAGTTAGGACAGTTACCCTAATTAACGATCAGCAACTGTTCATGGATGAGCCCCGTGAAAGTTAGGACAGTTACCCTAATTAACGATCAGCAACTGTTCCTTGGATGAACCCCGTAAAAGTTAGGACAGTTACCCTAATTAACGATCAGCAACTGTTCATGGATGAGCCCCGTGAAAGTTAGGACAGTTACCCTAATCAATGATCAGCACTTGTTCCTTGGATGAACCGTAACATGCTCTATTTTTTTTAAGTTGTGTATTATTTAATTAGTAGATAGACATTATCTAGGTTATTCGTACCCCTATATATTAAGTTTAATTTAGTTACCTCTTTAGGCCTGAATACCTATTTTTTCCATTTCATGAAGTTTTTTATTCATCCTTGGAATTTAAGTTTCCCAAAAAATTATTTTTTGTACAGTGAACCTGTCAAATACCCTCTGCAATGGAGCCAAAGGCCATGTTGCTGATTTTTGATTTAAATAAAGGTACACGAATAAGCAGCCAGAAAGGAAAGTAGTTCCATAAACAGTAAATGTCATTATTAGATTAATGAAAGAGTTAAAATTATATATTAAATTTGTTATAAGTAATGTCAAAATGAATATTCTAAAAGTATCAATAATCATTGGAAACTAATGATTAATATTTTAACTGCAGACTGTGCATAATTTGGGAATTAATTTATCAGATAAGTTACTGTTTTCCCTCTTCATTTTAGTTATTGACAATTTTTTATATAACTATTTACTGAGAAATATCAGGGGATTATATTTTGAGATTAGTTTTATTACGTGAATAAGAATACTATCAGTGGGAAAAATATTATTGTCGCTATAAAATTATAAGCGAAATTAAGAGGACTGCATAAAGTGCATATCACGGCCTGCAATCAATTCCTTTCCAAACTTTGCCTCGAATCAAGTCATAAGTTAAAGTTTCTCTCTTTGGAATCGCATAATTAGGCTCCAAATTTGAATTCATGGAACTTTCGTCATCAATCAGTTGTTCTAACCAGCTTTATAGGCTTTTCGACCGCTTTTATTCGAACTTCCCTTTAGGTTCAATATATCCTTGGAGAATTTTGAATTTGAATTCGATTCAAGAAATATAGTTTAATGAATTAAAGAAAATTAGCCATGAATAGTAATTGTAGCTGGAGTAGTAATGAAAAAGAATATATGTAGTAACAATTCAGATAGAATTTTACAAATGTTATATTTATTCAATATCATTATCAAACTTTGAAAACTTATGGATTTGATATGAAATACTGATCGACTTGGTAGTGGCCTGAATATTCTAAGAAGCATAATAATACAGACAATATTCACAAAGTCATTTACCCACTAATTCCTGAAGTCAAATTTCCATGTTATGTAAGCCATATATATACTTCTTGTAATAACCCAAAATTTTCTTTAGAAAAATGACATGAAGTTTGTTAGTTTGATAAAGTAGATCCTTGAAGATTACATTCCATTTCATTTTTTAATCCTATTACAATCTAAGTAATCTTGTTATGAAAAATCAAAATGAAAAATGAAACGTATTATAAAAATATGTATGTTACTCATTTATACACTCAAATAGTAGATTATCATCTCACATTTTTCACCAATGTTCAAACTGAGTGGAATTATCTTCTCCGAAAGTTTAGATAATTTAGACAATGTTGTTTTGGTTTATGTTATTGCATCAAAGGTTTACCCGAACCAGTTCTGCTTTGGTTATTTAGGAAAATTTTCTGTTGAGTTCTCACTGCATTCAAAGGTTTTGTATTGCTGATTGTATCAATCACTTTTAAATTATTTTCAATTTTATTATTTATCTCTATAAGTTTTTAGATTTCAAAACACATTAAGGAAGTCTTCCTGATTGTTATGCTTTTGTTTCTCCGTTTATTAATAGACATTTAAAATATTTTACACGATAAGCTTTATGGGCTTATATGTTTTACCACTGTGTACATACAATAATTTAAGATTGAAAATTGATGATAATTATGACAGTTGACTGGTAGTAGTGGTCATATTCATATAATACCTTTTTAATATCCATATATATTGACATTGATTGGTGGTAGGTGTTTTTTCCAGTCCCTTGTTGCAGAAGATGTTAAATTACCTGCTGATTAAAAATGAAAATAATTTTATTCACTTAAATTTATATTACATCTAGTATATCATTTATAAAAACGTCAACAAAACATACGATATTTCGAAATACTTATATAATAATTAACGTGAAACCCTAATGAACATTTTAACTTTATTGAATAAAATTTTACAGTAGTTGACAAAATATTTATTTGAACATTGTTCATTCAGTACAGCACCTAGTTAAAAATTGACACAGGCCTATCGAATACAATTGCAATAATAAATCGTATTTAATACTTTTATAACTGCTTCTGAAATTAATCTGTATCAAACATTTAGATGAAAGGATATTTCGAAGGAAAAGATTCATATGCATATTATACAGTTGATTAATCAATTGTTAAACCTTTCCTAATTTACAAAAAAAGTTTACATTTCATAATATTTATATATCAACATTTGATAATTGAAAGCTTACCGTAAACTCTGAGCTATCACATCATCGATCCTATAAGAAAAGAATATATATTAATATTATTTATCTCATTAGTTTAATTATTATGTACTTATTTCTTATAAGACAATAAATGTGGATCAATCTGATAACTCGTAATTTACACTAATGCAGTTTAGTTCACATAATAAAGAATTACTACCCATTGCAGAAACAGGTTCACTTAGTCTTCACTCTAAAGTGTCCGCATGTTTTAATTTGTTTGAAGTTTTCCATCCAAAGTTTGGGTGATTAGAGAGCTGAGTGACAGCTGAGGAATGCCACCAAATTACTTCCCCAAAACTCACATACATATAAAGAAAGACTTGCGTGAAATACTCACACTGAAATAGGGCTGACAATAGCTACCGTTGTGAAATTGGATTAGTCCCAGTTATCAGACAGTTTCATATCTTCGACCAGATATCCTTGTGAAGAGATGTGATTGTAATAAGAATTTAAGATTGTAATATCATGGACGATGTTAACAACCCCTTTCCAATTACTGTATGCCTGACCTTCTTCTAGTGATTGGTTCATTAGTTTTTTCCAAAAATATGAATTCAATTTAAAACATGAAATAAATAATAAAGGAGTAGAAAAATACAGAATAAAGTTATTCTTACATTATGAACAATACACAATACTCATTCACATTGATGGAAATATTTACATTTTGAGAAAAAATAGCTTATTTAAATAAATAGTAACTTACACTCCGTCATTGCGTTTCTTTGTTAAGAAATTACTCAGGATCAAGAGCAATTTCATGAAAATTTTGGGTATTTTCTCCGTTCAGATTCAACCATCGGTTCACCACACCTGTTCTTATTTTCTATATACAGTTTCGTCCATACCACCTGTTATATTTTGTTCAATGTTATATCTACTAAGTGGCCATCCTCCTGGTACTCAAAACAAAGGAACAATAGTCCATAATCCTTATATTGGTACTCAATACACTGGGCAAAGATCAACTTCTATCATCTTTTTGGTGTCATATTTTTGCACTTCAAGATGAAGAGTAAATATCAGCTGCAGGGTTAGTTATGTAATCCCCATAGTTACGCAATCTCATTCATTTTTTACTTATATTATGTTTACTTTGATCGCCTCAACATCAAAATATTCAATATACAATGTTTTAAATCTGCTTTCTATTTTTGATTGATGTCCCCTGCGCATACACTGCATATTCCCCTCTGTTGGGATTGACGAGAGGAAATATCTTAAAAATTGGGGTGATCATTAATTATTTTGGGAAGAAGTAGACGATCATTTAGGGAAGAGTGTTGAGTGACATGAATTGTGTTCTTTTTTTATCCGTTTAAGCATTTTATTAGCGATGCATCAATAGTTTTATATGATCAGCGTTATTGATGTTATAATTTTTTGACCCAAAAAGATATCTAGGAATTATTATCTAACATACATTTTGAATATTATAAAATATTTTCTAATTTGATCGAAAATATGTTATTTTCTGATAACTCGGAAATTTCCCTAGCTGCAATAAGGAATTTTTATTTTTCTACAGCAATTTTCTATATCCCATTTTAAATATATTCATGTATCATATCATAGTAAATTTTAAACAGTTGTACGTACAACTGTCTTACGGACAATAATTTGCCTTGCGAACAACTGCCATGCATAAGGGCCATTACCACTCTATATTTATTATAACTTTCTATTGAGTGAATTTTAATGCGCATTGTATCCCTAACCTTTCATGGAGTGAATTTAATGTGAAGTATATTATACTGCTAACCGAAAAAAATAGTATAAATGTAAACCTGTAAAGCTTTCGTTTGTACAGCTTACTGTATTCATAATTGTTTGAAACAAAATTCTGCATCGATGAATTTCAATCTCTTTGCCAACCACCTAATTATTTAAGGGGATAAATTTGTTAAATATGAACTAAAAGGATTTCAACAAAAATTATTTATTCAGTGTTACTTCGGACTGTACGATTACCATTACTTTACTGAAATTTTAAGTTGAAATGAAAATGTGCTTCAAATTAAATATATTCCATGAAAGGTGAAGTTACAATGCGCAATAAAATTCTCCAAATACAAAATTATAATAATTATAGTATGGCCGTTGTCCGAACGGTAGTTTGTCGTAGGATAGCTGTCCGTTATGGCAGTTGTCCTACAGCTATTAACATAAATATTTCAATTGGTAAATCCATCAACATTAGGATTATTTTACAAGGAAATAGTTTTGATCATCAACTGAAACCTAACAATGAAACACTAATTGGAGAGAGCAAACAAATAAGTTCTAAAATTGTAGGACCGTTTTCGAGTGAGATTCAGCTAGCATGTTTGTTCAGGAATAAATAGAATCTCTTGACAGGATCGTTTTTTGGCTGTCACATGAAATAACATTGAAGAGAAAATTCATTGAATAAAATACAAGATAGAACCCAGTCTAAACAGACATTGATAGCCTTATTCCATAACTAACAACACAGGAAAAATATGTTTTGGTACACAATGAGTGAAGGAGCAATACGGTATAATAACAGATTTTAATGCTAAAACATAATAATGTAAATGAACTATTAAGCTCAGAATGTGTAAATGCCATCGATGGGAATCTGAATATTTTGAATCATGTCTTTTTGTTAATTGAAAAAATAATATTTAAAAATGGAATGATAATAAGAGTAAAATATAATTTCAACTGTAATTCAAATACTATTTCTAAATGAAAGTCATTTCTCTTTAAATTATTGATTTATTCTTGCTCTTTAACATCATTACTTCGATTTGAATGATGCAGATTATCTCGAAGTAATAGTTATACAGAATGTCAAAATGAATTGAAATTTTTGTGAAAATAGCTCATGAACTTCTGAAGTCTAATTTCAGCCATCAGAGCACTCGGTAGACCAGGGTTTCATTTTCATTACGAAATCCTCTTCTTGTGTTACCTATGAGCTCTAAGGTGACATCGTCTGTGTTTTACTCGGGAAACGGACTATTCCCCGCCGGTCTTTTTCCCGCCGGAATTTTCCCTGCCTAATTTTATTTTTATTTTTAACTCTTGAAGACAATTTAATATTTAGATTTTTTAATTAATCTTTGAAAAAAAATCGTTTTGACCAATAAATCTATTGTTGTGAAATTGTAAATCAAAGTCTGCCGTCGCAACTCACAATTTTTTTAAAATATTGTTGCATGGAATCTTGTCACTTACCAACTCTTTGAACCGAACCCGTTTTGTAATTATTCTTTTGATAATTAGTTTTCATGGGAGATTTTTAGAGAAAATCTACGACTTTATATCTTAATTTTCCTCAAATCTGACTTCATGAAAAGTCTCGATTTAAGGATTACTAATCTATAACTTATGTATTTTCATAATAATGGTTAATGCATTGTAAGTTCTTTAAATATAAATATTAGATATGCATAATAGAAAAAAAGACACTATAAAAACGGTAATAAGAGTAATAAAAAAATATAAATAGTAGGGTTTTAAATTCTGTAATATATGAATTGTCAAATTAATAAACTACAATTAAATTTATTAGTATGATGGAAAAGTATTTATTTGAACGAGATATAGATCACCATTTTTTTAAATAGCAGGCAAAGAAAATAGTAATTCGCAATATGTATAGCTTTAGAGTTGGAATAAACTGAATTAATTGTTGGGTCTTAGACTAAATTGCGACATTTGGCAATCCCTTAGAATTGCCGTAATGTTTGAACTTTATAGCATATTTTAATTATATGCGAATGTACGGAGGCAAAGTCTTAAAATAAAAGCGACCAATAATCGACACATAACGAAATCAAAGCTAATAATAAGACTGTATTATTGTGTAAGTATGTTAATAAAATGCGTTTTCTATTGATAAATGGTTTGTTTTTATCGAAATTATAATTTAGTAGTCCAAAATACTATTATTTTATTTGGCGGAGAAAAGTCAGGCGGGGAATAGTCCAGGCGGATAAAAAGTCCTGCGGGGAATAATCCTGGCGAAGAATAGTGCGGCAGGGAATGGTCTGGCGGGGAATAGTGCGGCGGGAATGGACCGGCGGGGAAAAGTCCTAGTGCCGTTTTACTCATTAGAAGATTTCTTGTTCTAGAAGAGAGATCTTTTTCATCAACAGTTAGTAAAATTAAATATTTCTTTGCTGTAAATTTTCATGTACTAACATATTAAATTTTACAGTAATATAAAATAGCATATCAACTTACTATATACCATATTTTAATACGAATTTTGTGATATGATGATACTGAAATGATCAAGTGATTTTATAATTCCGAATATGGTAATTCATTTAATAAACGATTAATTAATTACACTTTCCGCTTCAATATCTCTATAATGAATAAATGAATTTAACATTTGACTGAACAAATTTTCCTATTGCATTATTTTATCACATCAACTAACTAATCAAGGTGAATCCACTGGAAACTATGCATAAATATATACATGAGAAAATAAAGATTAGATCGTTTCTATTCTGATACCATGCTAATGGTTAGAATTAAAAGATTTTCCGAAATGATGCGATACCAGCAACTTGAAACTAAATAGTGTAATACGATTTTATCTCTGAATGTGAGCTTATTTGTAATATTATATTTTTATGATGAGATTAGAGTTAAACTGCTTGAAATAAGAAGAAATGAAACGAGATTTGGTGAAATTATCCACTTGAGATGGCTATAAATCAGTAAGATTTAAACTTTCAGCAGAAACTTTGACGCAATAGTCAGTTAATATCTTGCTTGATGTTTTATTTAGTTCGTTATTAATATATTTATTATGTTCATAGATTTATTTATATAGAATCATAAATTGTTTCGTGTTATTATAGTATAATGAGGTTGTATGTTATCTCAATTATGGAGAAATATAAGTTTAAGTAAGTAAATAGAATATTTATTATACATATACATTTCGAGTCTCTGAATCTGGATTAAACCACTTGCATATTTTTGCTGCTTGAAATTGACTTCAGGAAAAGAACATAAATTTAATGTTCTGAAGTTTTAGAGAATGAAATTCAAATTGAAAATAATACCCCAAAAGAGAAACTGCACTCAAAAGGATATATTATACTTAATAAGAAAATTAATAATGGGAAATAAATTAATTTCATAGACTTAACTTGAACTTTCCAAGTTTTTTCATACAAATTTGGCTCCAGCGTTATGAGCAGGATTGATATGAAAATATTCACCATTTTTAAAACTGAATATTGTCATTGTTGCATCTATATTGTTGTTGCATTTTACTCTGAGATATTTGATCTGGATGATACAACATAATGTTTGAAAAAATATGATATATTTCGGTAATCAACTAATTTATTCATTGAGTTCATAGAAAATAGGAAGTAAGCGTAGAAAAATTGTTATTTTTTGAATTAGTAGACTTTCTAAAGCTTAATTGAATCAGATGCAGATACACGAAACATTATATTGTAATTAATTATCCTCGTCATACTCGTATGAAATTTCAAATTTTATTGACTAATATTCAGTAACTCATAATTCAAATTCAATTTTTTGTTCCTTAAGAAAAAGATTCACATGTAACTCAATATCAGAGCAATTTTTAAAACTTAGTATCAATGAGAATACCATAGATCAGAAATGTAATTAATAGAAATATACTCTAAGCATGTTCCTTCTTTTGTCCTGACTAATAAATATCTCATAGTGTTAACCAATAATTAATTCAACAGTAATTCCGGGAAAATTAATTCTAAACAATCTGATTATTTACCCAAAGTTATCGTTTTAACCCGCTTCATACATTTCTCAAACTTAGAATTTTAGTCTTTATGAAAAAGTCTTTTAATATTAAATCCACGGAATAAACTTCATGAAATTAAGCGTTTGCTTTTGCACAGTGAATCACTCTCCCTAAATCAACATCTGGACTTATTTGAGAGGAGGAGAATTAATCACTCTTCCCTTCTAAGGAAAACTTTAATACTAATTAACCTACCTCAAGTTTTCTAGGTTGTTGTGTGCTATGGAATATTTTCTTCTTATAATGAAGCAACCTATCTCAAGTTTTCTTGGTTGATGTGTGCTATGGAATATTGTATTCTTATAATGAAGCAACCTACCTCAAGTTCTCTTGGTTGTTGTGTGCTATGGAATATTGTATTCTTATAATGAAGCAACCTAACTCTAGTTTTTTGTGTTGATGAAGCAAAATAATTCTGAGCTAGGGATATATTATTAATGTACGGATTAAAATACCATAAATATTTACCATCAGCTTTTCTGGAAAATATTATTCACAGAATAGAAATTTCAAGTTTATCATTCTCGAGACCGTGATGAGAGTGTTTTTGACAGGATTTCCGTCTACGAATTAACAGTTCAGTTTGTTGTATGAAATCCAAACCTTTAGTCCCGATAAAATATTGTTTCCAGAGGCAATGCATATATTAGCACCTCATCATTAGCCGAGATAGATTGTTAAGTGGAACTGGGGTGTGCTCCGAGTTATCAGAAAGTTTAACATTTTCGTTCAAGAATGTAGGGAATAATAATTATCCAATTTTACTATAATTAATAAAATATCATATATAATATAGTATGAAATACAAAAACAGAAGCTATATTAATACTAATTGAAATGAAATCTCTATAATAATATTTTCATTAGATCAAAAATGTGAAACTGTCCGATGACTCGGAACTTAACCTACCTTGAATATACGTTGAATGATTAAAGTATGCCTCACAATCTGGTAATTAGGAAAATAAATGATATAATCTTATTTATGGTAAAGATGAAATAAATTATATAATTTGTATCACATGTGAAGTAAAGTCATAAAATAATGCAAATTCAGTTTATTGAGCGTAAATAACAATAATCGAATTTGTCTCACTCATAAAACCTAACTTTATTTTCTATAATTGAAAGAACAAAGTTAAAAGCAGTATACATAAAGTGTTGCTTGATGGAGAACACCATATAAAATAATCGTCATTTCAATTTCAATGAGCGGCAAGTTACGAATTCTATTCTGGATTAAACTTCCATTGTTCTTGTGATTACATTCAGTCACTTGAACTGAGTATGGAAATCGGTTTTCTGAATGACAAAGGGGCAGATGCTTTAATTATAATGATCTCCATTCTAGTGATGATGAGGAATTCTTGTCACTGTGAGCTTGGGTGTAATAATCTCTAAATTAGATTTGAGCAATCAGTTGGAAATTATCATCCAAACACAACGAACAAATTAAAATTTTATCATATGTTTAATAAGAGTGTACTCAATCATATATCAGTAAATTAAACTCGTAAATGTCCGACACTTTATTGGAAAGTAAAATATGCAGGGTTGGAGATAATGGAATGTTTTTATTATTTACTGAACATGTCAAATAACTTTTTCAGGTCTTAGCTCAAGATGTACCACATAATAAATGATAAGCTATGAGTTTAACATCGGTTCCATATTATCTACTGAATTATTTAATTAACAATATTATTCAATATCATATATTTATTTCAATTGGTATCTACAATCTACATATGATATCTAGTAAGAAAAGAGACACAATTTTAAATTAAATTGGTTTTTAATATATGAAAGAAAATGTAGATCCGTTTGATAACTTTGAACTTACCCGATACATAGCTTGAGGTTCATCATCAAAAGGTAATAGACAAATGGTACATTGTGTTTCTTATATATTCAGTGTAGAACGAAGGACATAAGGTTCTAACATTCATATATTGTAATTCCATACATCAGAATGATATTCAGAAAAGCTCTCCTGCATACGGCAGGTAAGTGTGAAAATTATTGACATTTAATGTGTTTTTGATTGGCGGTAATGGTCCTCTCGTAGTAAAGTTAATGCAGCGTATGTGCACATATATGAACAGTTCTTGATGTAAAAGGAAATCATTCTTATATAGCCATAGAAAATTCCTCCTTTTTTTGTAATAAACCCTTTATTGATCTGTTGATCATATTATTAAGTCATCTAAATTAAATAGTTCTGCAGAAAGTTAAACTATTATTTAGAAACCAATGCATCATTCTTGCAGTGAAGAGATTATTAGGAGCCTGCATATATGGATTGGTGAGTGAAAATTTTGAAGGTGATGGTGTAATATTTCTCTCCCAATTTGTTTCAATCAATCATTGTTCACAATCTGGTACATTGAATTAACTTATCAGTAATAAAACAATAGAACATATTAACTACGTTCAGAAAATAAATTGTATCTGCAAAATTATATTCAAGTGAAACCTTCATTTCTGATTGTTCACAAAAAATATGAATTACCACCCACCCTTTGATAATATATCTTTAGCCAATTCTGAGGTATCCCGAACGAATCTTGATTATAAAAATTGTGTATAGTATGGTTAAAAGAGTTTTAGAAAGCTAATAATTAAATATGAGAGTATATATGTTAACTAAGAATGGTGACCGTAAAACTGGAAGAGGGAAAACTGCCAAGCGGAAAACTGCTGAAGCACAAAAAAGCCAGGCAAAAACTGCCTGTCCCTTAATGGGAATTCATGGATTTATTTTTATTTTTAAGAAATATTATTTAGTTATAAACACATTCTATGAACACTTTAATTTAAAATTAAACGGCGTTAGCCCTTCGTCAAGAGGTTAAGGGGAAATTCATTTTTACAGTAATAACTATATAAACTCAGCGTTGAAAGTATTTTCATGTTCAAGCTTTCAAATAGAAAGATTTCTATTCATCATCAGTAGAAGGGTGAAGAACCTGAACCTGAAAATGAATTTTATGACCAATAGTTGTATGTTAGATACCGTCTTTCTATTTCTGCTATCTATCCTATAGTTTATTACTATATATTAATTTATTAAATATTAAATTTCTTTAATTATTACCTATAGCTATTGCTGACTATATTAACTCTCTAGAGTAATTCTACTTTCCATATGTCCGTAACATAATCAAATGTTTTTTATTGTTCTCAAGTGTCTTCTTGTTTCTATGTATATCCTCTATTCTTACGCGCTATACTTAATTGTTGCTATGCATGTCCTTTTGATACATATGTTTGTCCTCTTGATCCTAAATGTGTCCTCTTCATTCTAAGTGTTTCCTCTTGATCCAAAGTGTTTCCTCCGGATCCTAAGTGTGTCCTGTTTATCCTAAGTGTATCCTATTTATCCCAAGTGTGTCCTGCTAATCCTAAGTGTGTCCTGTTAATCTTAAATGTGTCCTGTTGATCCTAATTGTGTCCGGTTGATCCTAAGTATGTCCTGCTGATCCTAAGTGTGTCCTGTTGATCCTAAGTGTGTCGTGCAGATCCTAAGTGTGTCCTGCTGATCCTATAGGATCAGTCAGCAATGGCTATAGATAATAACAAAAAAATCTAATTTTTGGCTCATATTTCAATATTTAATAGAGTAATTGATATTAATAAACTATAGGATAGATAGCTGAAATAGAAAGACGGTATCTAACATACAACTATTGGTCATAAAATTCATTGTCAGGTTCAGGTTATCGACCCTTCATCTATTCATCCTAATGATGAATAGAAATCTTTCTATTCGAAAGCTTGAAACCTGAAAATATTTTCAACAATGAGTTTAAATAACCTCTGATAATATGGAATTCCCGTTCAGTATGAATCATTTCTATCAAATAACTGTATAATTATTGGATTACTTAATATTCAATAGAAAATAATAATTCAACAAAGCTATTTCATTTAAACCCACAGTAAACCAAACTTCATAACACATACGTAACTTTCAATTCCAATTTTTTGCTTATTAGCTATGTCACGTACATTTTAAAAACACATTAAGTTACGTATATAGTCCCTAGAATTTTAATTTCCAGTATTGATGTCAGCAATATAGTCTTTGATAATTATAGGTATAATTTTAAATTAAACAATAAATTGAGTTAATTTTAAATCAGCTTATATGAAGTATTTACTACAGTTACATTTTTATTCTCCATGTCAATAACACAACATCTTTAATTTTACAATATTCATTTATATGTAACTAGTTTTGTTAATTAATATGCAATCCGATTCGATCCAATAAAATTGTCAGAAAATTAGGTACTACTGAATAACTCATAGCAGTTTTATATTCATAGAAGTTGGGTTGCAAATTCTTAATATTTTTCAAATGGCGATCGAAGTTGTTTTAAAAAGAGGACAAGTGAATATTAAGCTCCAAGACTGGTTGTGAAGATGCGTTGTGTAAACAAAGAAATTGTTTTCTGTCCAGTGTCCATAGAACAATTATTTCTTTGTTTCTTTTCTTAGTATTTTAAACCTTTTCTAAGAAATGTTTTAGTTTTTAATTTCTATATTGTATTTCATTTATATCTTTAACATTTATATAATAATGTATTTTACATATTTTTCTAATTAGTTTTTCTTCATTTAACTATTATTTTTGTTTTGTATACTAAGTAAAAATGAACTTCCCCTTAACTCCTAAACGAAGGGCGAACGGCTTTTTTATAAATTAAAATATTATTATTGACTGAAGTCATTAAATTGCCGGTAAGTGACTGGCAGTTTTCACCCTGCCAATTTTCCGCTTGGCAATTTTCCGCTTCGGTAGTTTTCTTCCTGGCAGTTTTCTGTGTGCCACTAAAAATATGTATTCAAATTTCACCTCTCTAAATTCAAAATATGATATCTTCATATAAAGGTTGATTTATTGTATAGGACATAGTTTCAATACATCTTTAAAAATTAATTGTAAAAGTAAATCAAATATTCGGAGCCGTCTACCAAGCCTTAAATCGAAAACAAAATTGAATATTTTCGAACTTTAGGGCATAATTTAATGAAGAGGCTCCATTTACAGATGAAACAAAACCAGGCACTCGTAGAGCACATATTTACACAACTGTTTCTTTTTTGTTTTCGGTAAGATTTATTCTTGATAGGAGAGATTATTTTCAAATGTCAACCACATGAGGCTATGACCATTGACCAATCGTCCCACAAAATTTCTGGCATTTTCATTGAATAATATTTGAAAAATATTGACATTGAACCTTTACCCAATCGCTCGTAAAATCAAACCAAATGTTTCCTGGATTGGGAACAATCATCCCAACAAGTTTCAATCAATTTGATGGTATACTTTCTCAGTTATGCAGATAAAAAGATTAATTAATTTACGATAAACAAGATTACCGATAAATAAATATGCTCAGGGTAGAAGCATAACCTCCCAATTGATCTGAAGAAATCACTGAAAAATGCTAGTTAACGTCATTTGTTGACACTAATGTTATTAGTACAGGATGTACACATAAAAGAAGCCGATTTGAAATGGTTTTAATTTGTAAACTATCATAGCTAGAAATAGGTTTCATTGTAAGGACGAGTATTCCCAATTTTAGTTCATAATAAGTTATGCATTACATGACCACAACCAAACTTAATAAACTTATCAAGACGGAAATAGTTTTTTTATCACATTCTGTATATAGTATTATGGTGACAGGACTTTTGTCCGGCGGATTTTTGCCCGGCGGAATATTGCCCGGTGGAATTTTGTCAGGGTGGAATTTTGCCAGGCGAATTTTTGCCCGGCGGAATGTTCCCCGTGGATTATATATTTCTATTTTTAAATTGGTAAATTCTAAATTAAAAGTTTAAAATGCTAAG
Organism: Caprella mutica; assembly: GCA_947561585.1. Classification (NCBI taxonomy): domain Eukaryota; kingdom Metazoa; phylum Arthropoda; class Malacostraca; order Amphipoda; family Caprellidae; genus Caprella; species Caprella mutica. The sequence goes on from CANNZV010002136.1 coordinate 75,655, forward strand.
ATGCAATTTACATAAATATGAATCAATTTAATGTAACTTTACCATATTGTACTATAACAAGTTTTATTTAACTAATGTTAAATAGCCACGTAATTGAAAATAAAATGAATTCGAATTTACTCAAAATAATTACAGAGCACCTTATAAATTTAACTGTAATAAATTTTGGCAGTGGTTTAGTTTTAGAAAATACTATATTGTTTGCTATTATTAAAATATTGTAACTTATTTTTCCAACTGGTGTTTGCAATTCTCTTACGGCTTCCTTCACCTCGTGCTTCGTGACGAAGTATGACTTATATTAATATGTTTAATAATTTCATTTAATGATTTCATAGTTTTCAGTCTTACGTTTAGTATTTAACATTTTTATAATAATGATATCTTTTCCACGTGAACTTTATATTATCGACGCCATTGTGAAAGGGATATGACAATAGCTGTCCTATTAAGCAAACTTCAGGAATCAACTGATTATAAATAAAACGCTTCGACCAAACCGTATCACAAACATTTATTTGTAGAACCACTGATACCTTCTATTGTTACCTACCTTCAGTTACCATGATTACCATTTATAATAACTTTTAAATTGCAACGATTTTATAGTTTTCTTATATTATCGAAAATGTTGAATTATTATTAGTTAGGTTAACCTTAATATATGAATTCTACCATACTGTCAGAATATATGTATAACAATTGAATTAAAAGATGTTTTGTATGATTCTAAGTAAATTCAAATTCATTTTATTTTTAATTTCGTGGCTATTGACTTTTCGAATTTTTTTCTTCATAAAAACCTTCAATAGATATTTACACATCAATTGTTATCCACCAAAGAATGATTATATATTTGAAATAAAATTAATAAGCAAAGATAAGAAACAAATATTTCTTAGGTTTTCTAACTATTTGCGCAAAAGCCATTTTCACCTCACCACCTATCAATGAAATCCTTATAGCATTCGTAAAAATGAATAAAACTTAATAAAAATTTAACTGTGAATGGAGAAAGATACAGCAATGAAAAATTTACCAGAAAGAAACCCATTATTTTGATAGTTTGTGAAATATACTAACTTAAAGTTGTTTTCCGTTTTTTGGGACACCTTATATATTTGAATAAATGCTCATAATATTAGTTTTTTACCTCTACCATCTTCTTTTTCGTCTATTCGTATGTAACTATATTGAAAAGTAAAAGTCATGAGAAGACAGCTTCCAAATCGATTTATAACTAAAATTATTTTCATTTTGTCATGAGGACTGGTGCGCCTGGACCAGTCCCTAGGTTACTAGGGTTAAGTTAACGGTTTTTTACTATTTTGATAACCATGAATTAAGATCAACTCCACTAGTTGACTAAGAATTCAACTTTTAGAAAGTGAATTAACCCTTTACCGGGCGCTCATAGAAATATTCAGAAATGATTGTTTTTGATTTCAGATCTTAAAAGTACATCATAATAAAAGATATTTTTATTGAAGTTGTTTTTTCAAAATTCTTCATATTTTTGATGCAAATTCGAAATTATGAAGTGATCATATATGATCACTTGCCGGTCTCAGGTAAGAAAGTCCAACAATTTTTGTGATCATATATGATCACTTGCCATTCTAAGGTAAAGATTTTTTAATTGTGGAAAGCGAAAGAAAATCACAATGGAAGGTGAAATAAATAAAATTCAAACTTCAAATGTTTATTACAACTTATAAAGAGTATGACAGAATATAAAGTAAAATGTAGCCAACCATAACCTCATCAATGGACTGCTTTGGAGTGTGAGGTACTCTTCTAAAAGATTGGTTGAGGTGGCTGAACAGTGGGCGAACTTTATAAAACCTGTCAATGTTACCATGTGCTTGGGAGTTGTCGTTGAAATGGATGGTGCGTCTCAGGAGTCTGAAGCGTTTGGATGACATATGGTCAGCCACTAGATATACTCTGGTCCTCTTTGCCCAGTAATCATCCAGTGAGGGACATGTCACAACCCCCATGTACAAAAGGATAGCCATGAAATTGAGGATCTCGCCTTCATCTGTGCTGAAGGAGCTACCGATATCTTTTTGGTTGGCATAAAGATTAGTTTGGTAGGTTATTTGCTTTATGAGGTCAGGACTGAAATATTTAAAGAAATATTGTAAGGGAGTTTCCACAAATATAGGAGGCTTATGGTTATAGTTAGGCAAGGAGGGATTCTCTAAGTCTACTCTTTTCCAGGTAGTTGGCCTAGTTTGAAAGGTGCTTTTGCCTTTACTTCTAGCAGTGCTCTTCCCCTTACTCTTATGCAGCTCTCCTTCCTGATTCTCGCTGTCTTCAATCTCCTGCTCTTGAAGCTCTGTGCAGTCATTCACATCTTCAGACATCTCCTCTTCTTCATCAAATGGTGGCCTTGTGCATAGCCTTTTCACAGGAGGCTCTTCGCTTGTACTTGGAGTATCCATGTTGTGGGGCTCAGGCACATAGTCTGGATCATTATCATCATCATCAAATGATTCATCCTCACTGACATTGGGGTCTGCTGGGATGATGGTCGTCTGGCATTTAGCCTTCTTGTAAAAGAGGGAACAGGGCAACTGGAAAGAAAAATCAATGTAGAAAATTCGCACATTGAAAGCAATTGGAATAGATTCATCATAAGCAAGTGAAAAAAGGGGTCAAGGTTCCAACCATCGAAATGATTCACCAAAACAATCAAACGTATGCTTTCCAAGAATATTGAATTTCTATAGCAAATTACGTAGATAATATATTTTAATCTCAAATTAGGCAATTATCTTTGTAGTCACTTTATACGTATTTTGGTATTAATATATGAACAAATTACACCTCTTACTGGACAAAATAGTTAAAAATTATCACTTAAAAATAAATATTCTATAACCTATACTTAGCTACTATAAACTGGTGAGTGATCAAATATGATCACTGCAACTTTAACCATAGACTGGCAAGTGATCAAATATGATCACTGCAACTTTTACCATAGACTGGCAAGTGATCATATATGATCATCCATTTTTTCAAGAAGTTTTTTTCCCAACTTCTAGATATTCACCATATACATTACCTACGTTAGGCTAAAGCACACATTTTCATCTATATAATATCACAGTGTTAGTTACTTACCGACATCTTGTTGAACAGAAGTGACTCTTGAAAAGCCACAAATTGTCGCAGATACTCCCCCTATGACAGCCACAGTGCTACTGATGCATTACTCTCGTGCTCAACCAGTAGTGATGCTGCTTAGAAATGACGTCATTGGCGTGACACTAGCTTAAAGCATTCCCCTTGGCTGAGGCTATGTGACGTCAGTACATTGATGCATAGAATGTGGCGGCAAGGCAATTTATATATCATATTTAAGTGATCATATATGATCACTTGCCCGGTAAAGGGTTAAGAAGTCCAACTGTGATCTCATTTTTATTCAATAAAAAGTATTAATATGTGATTGATTTCTTTAAATATTTTTCAAAATGATTAACTATTTTTCTCCAGAAATTCATTTTTTTACAAAGCAGTCAGAGTATCACATTATATACAATAATTTCTTAAAAAATAACAAGTTTGCATTCTCGGGTGGACAACTGCACAGAAGCAGCATCTCGTAATTTAGCCATTATTTTTAGTTTCTGCTTTCTTTCAATGACGTAATTTAAACTGGAAAAGACTTCTCTGACACCAACACAATATGTGATGTACCAAAAATAATAAAAAAACTTAATTGGAAAAATCTTGTGTTGAAACAACAACTGTTCTTATCTTCTTAATGATGCATGAATTGATTTTGTAAATTGAGAAATAACCACAAACGTTTTTGTCAAACTGATGCATGGACAAATTTTTAAAACGTCCCTAAATGCAACGAAACTTAAATTACATGTGCCTGAATAAAAAGATAATTTTATGTTTTTTTTTCGTTGCAGTATGATTTTTTACCAAATAATTACACCGGATTTGTTCACTCAATTTTACGTAATACATTTTTTTGACAGACTTTCAGAATGTATCAAGATCTAGCAAATCTCGACTGTTTCAAAGTCACATATAGTTTACAGACTCTCATACAATGATATTTGTAGATTCTGTATGGTGTGTACTTTCTCACTTTTTGAATAACTAAATAATGATATCCATATATTCATTAACTGGTTGATATTCTCACACAATGTTAATCTTATGTGGAATTTGCAAAGAATGATTTCCTTCGCAAATTTGTGGAAAGTTATATTTTTACTGACATTTATTTATCATCTTGTTATTCACATAACAAAAAATTATTCAACCGAATTGCCAAAAGTTTGGTGGGATGATAGGTCAATATCCAGAAACCTGCTGGTAAATTTTTAGGAGCGATCTGGTCAACGGTCACCGTCAAGGTCATTCATATTTCAAAAAGTATTGAACCATATTACATGAAACTTACTGGGACGATTGGTGAATATCCAGGAACCATTTAGATAAATTTGGAAGTGATCGGCAACAATATTAATTAATTTCAACGCCATTTATAATTGAATTACTCAAATTAAAGTATTGAACTAAATGGCATGAAATTTGATGGAACGATTTATCGATGTTCAGGAATTATCTTGTTGAATTTTTTGGAGCGATCGGATCAAAGTTCAAGGTTAAAGGTTAAAGGTCATTTATGAAGCAAATAACTCAAACAGCATTGGGTGGGTCAAAGTTAATGGGTCAAAGTTGCAGCGAAGGTATGCGCTCTACCAAATGCACGTAATTTAGTTGGAAATGTGTTAAGCTTTAAATGAAGTTTTCTATTAGATGCGGAGATGTTTTGGAACAATCAATTGAATACTAACCCTGAGTAATATTCTTTGCTCTCTCAACATCATTTAATGATATTTACTTTTAATGCTAAATTAGAAATATAATTTCAATATTCTTAAATGATATAAATCACTTTTGAAATGATCGCAACGATTAATTTAATTTCCAAATTATTACATGAGAGTCAATGTTCAAAAAGGTACTCGGTACTCATACTTTTACAGTATGGGCCACAAAAATGTTTCCTCTTTTTCAAATGCTTATAAATCATTAACCAATGGACGAAAAAAACTGTATCTTAGTCTTTTTTTCACGGCCTCTTATTGTACTATTAACTCTGTGATTTTACTTACTAAAAGGCAGTGAATAAAAAAGGAAAAAAAATATAATGGTAGACATTTTATTACAAGGTATTAACATTTTTTCCTTAGAAACTATTTGGAAATAGAACAACTTCATTTACATTTTGATCTCATCGAAGTTTTCACTATGAATATTCGTTTTTCGCTTGTTCATTATATGGTTATGGCTCGCATGTGTTCTCACATGCGTTTTTTCATCGTTGAAGTAAAAATTTAAATGTAATTTTTCCATCATCGATGAAAAAAATGCAAGTGTAAACACATTTTAAGAAGAGCGTTTTTTCGCGGTGTTAAAAATGCAAGTGTGAAGCGTGCCTTAACCATGCAATAAACAAGCGAAGAACGAATATTCAGAGTGAAAAATTCAATGATATCAAAATGTCACTGAAGTTGTTCTATTTCAAAATAATTTCCAAGGAAGAAGTGTAAGCACCCCGTATTAAAATTTCTACCATAGTATTTTTTTCCCATCATTCACTACCTTTTAGTAAGTAAAATCACAGAGTTAGCTCTAAGAATAACCTTCGCGCAATGATAAAAATAGTCACCCTCACTCTTTGCTTACCTGTTCTTAAACTATGTCCATCAGTTAAAAATAGTTTTTACCAGTTAATAGTACAATAAGAGACGGTGAAAAAAATACCAAGATACAGTTTTTTTGTCCATTGGTAACGATTTATAAGCATTTTTGTGGCCCATAATGTATAATTTGATAATAACTTATATTCATTATGATTCAAAGTTATATTTATATTATTTTAAATTTTCAATTTCCATTCCATAGAGGCCATTTGTATTAGAGGTTTGCTATTTTAATCTGATATTTTTACATGAATCATGGTAAAATAAATAAATAAATGGTAAAATAAATAACATTATGTAGATAAAAAGCAAATGTTTACATTTTCACTTTCAAATATCATGTTGTCGCACACTGTAACATTATTTTAATTTTATTCGGTAGTTTGGTTATGTCACATTATCAATATCTGTATTATCATATATTCAACATATATTCATTATTGACATAGATGTTTGTCATTTATATCATGTTTCATATATAATTAGCTTTTCTTAATATGAAGTAACATGAAGGATGGAATAGTTCCATAAAATTAAAATCAAATAATGGATATAGACTATAGTATAAAATTATTGAATTAGTTGCAAATGTACGTTATTTGCTTAACATAGGAGAAATAGGTTTATTTATACTAATTATGTTTGTAGAATTAAGAATATAATGTCAAATATAGGAATTCATATTGTATACTCATAGTCAAAATCACTCTCAACATCACTGAACAATTGACTCTCATTTCGAATCCAAATAGTGTTGGTAACAACTCTAATCCCAAACCACCAAAACAATATATCTCCATTGTATTTATATATTCGAGACGGAAGTGGATGAAATATGAGGATATTTTGTTTCAAGGCTACTCATATTGAGACCAATGAAGTTTGATTTACTAAGACGTGTGGTTTATCCCTCAGATTTCCAATGAAGAACGTGACGAGAATAAGAAGACAATGCATGATTACAGAAGAGGAAAAACTTGCTGACACAATCACCTTTTGATGTCAAAAGTACATCAAAATTGAAAGTGTATACCCAGCTATGAATTATTGCAGGAGACACGTAGGGACTGGACTGGTTTATTTGTTTGTGAAAAGTGATAATAACATTTTGTTGTGATCACCTCTGGGTCACAACATAAGATACCTATTTTAATTGATTAATTAGGATTCAATGATAACTTTCTTTTAATTCGAATGGCTAATTATTCATTTTTCCATTAGCTATTTCAGATTTCTGTTATTTGACTTTTAATTAATAATATTTTTACTTTTAATTAATTATATATTTGTACTCAATTCAATGCCTACATAAGTTGAACAAATGTAGATAAAGCTTTTCTTAAGTTAGTGAATGGTGTAAATTTATATCATTTGGATATTAATAGTAAGGATAGGAATAGGAATTTTCTCAAAAGACATAGAACAGCAGTTTCCGTGAATAATGAAGTTGGACACGTTAATTTACAATCATAAGATAATTATTCCATCCGATGTGAATCCCATCAATACTTTTCAATATAGAATTGAATGACCGTTCAGAATTAGACAAGAGTATTGATAATATGATTGATCAGGATATAATTGAAAAATTGTTTGTCGCCTTGGAATTATCCTGTATTACTACCCAATTGTAAATAGGAGCAGGTTCGAGATAGCGGTTGAGCGAATCAGGGTAGTTGCAGCAGTCAGAGAGCGGTGAGAGCGCAGTGTGGGAGCAGAACTGACCGCTCTGGGGGCTAATTCTCTTCCGGCGTAGCTGCGCAGAACTACTCTGGGCACCTGCTCCTATTTGCCTAGCGCAATGCCTGACTGTGGATTCGCGGCCCTTAGCCAAAACTGCTATAATAGTAATATAATATTACAATCGTTGCTAGGAGCCGCGTATTCTTAGTTAGGCAGCACACTAGGCAAATAGGAGCAGGTACCCATAGTAGTTCTGCCATTTACCTCGGAGTAAAATTAACCCCCAAAGCGGTCAGTTTGGTACCCACGCTGCACTCTCGCTGCTTCCTGACTGCAGTGGTGAATACCCCGATCGGTTTAACAGCTTCCTCGAACCGGCTTTTATTTTCAATTGGATAAAGAAACCTAATAATTCTGGTTATTGCTTTTGTGTGGATTATCGTATATTTAATACTGTACTTCAAAAATACGTATTTCCTATCCCGTTAACTACAGAAAATCTATAGAAGACCTTAAAGGGTTTAGTATTTTCACAACGCTAGTTATGAAACACGGATATTTCAATATTGAATTACGTTGTGACCTCTAAGTCACAACGTAAGCTACCTATTTTAATTTATTAATTATGATACAATGATGACTTTCTTCAAATTCAAATGGCTTGATATTCACTTTTCCAATAGCTATGTATTTCAGAATTTTGCTGTTACACCTCTAATTAATATTTTTTTAATTATATATTTTCTCTCAATTCAATGCCTACATAAGTTAGAGATGGATATTTATCTATCCTGTACTGCATATTGTTAATTGACATTGATTATGAATTGCAATATTAAGATAATTTGAAAATTATTTTATAAACCGAAAAGGAGTTTTACCGAAATAATTTTAAACCTTAATACTAAACTAAGAATCCAGCTTCTAAAGTAATTAAATGGCAATGGCTGATTAGACCTATTTAATTACAGATAACCTATAACTCTCTGCTAAATTATTATCACGTTGTTTATTTACTCAACTTTTGATTGTCGTTTCATGAATGTGTGATTAATACCCCCAAATGGCTTTAATATTAACTGATTTATAAAGTGTCACTGTTATTTAACTTTATAAATAGAATTTCTCGGGTTAAAGAAAGGGACAGGACCTACGATTGTCCCGAGGGTCAAGGGTAATAATGAAGGTAGAGGGAAAGTTGTCACCCGCAGAGGGCGTTATGACTCGCACCTCACGGGGGTATAGTGATGGGGTTCGTGCCTTTTTCACTGCCTACTACAGTAGCTTTACAGTCTGCTACAATAGTACACTATATATGTACTACGCATACTATACAAAATAAGCTTTACAAGTTGTATCCTAACAATTTTGAGAATATTTTATGTGTCTGAATATGCCTATCATTTTTAAGACGTAAGTTGGATAGTACTATAATGTTATAGTTGATTGATTAACCCAATAATACCAATAGGAATTTCAATAAATTATGTGTATAAAAAATTGTCATAAAATTTTATGAACATTACTTCTACATAAATAAATTAAATAAATAAATTAGAAATGAAAAGGTATTCACCGTTAGAGGTAGTAGAAGAAAATGTAATCATCGTTAGAGGCAGTTGACGAAAAGATATTCACAATTTTAATTGTTGATCAAATGGATAGGATAATTGGTAGTTTTCGATCAGCAATTATAATAGACTACAATGAATGTTTTGATGACAGTTGAATCAAAATTAATCTTAAATTGAAGAAAAACTTATTGTTTATCGTCTTCCGTCACACATATCGGAAGATGTATCCAGATGATTAAGTTTAAATTATGATATATTATATTATCATCATTTACCATAATGGAAAGTAATATAAGATAAACTAGTACTAGTACTACTACTAGCGAGACGTTGAAATTGGGAAGCTAGTTTTAAGATGATTATGAAAGATTCTTCGTCAGTGGGAAAATTATTCAGCAAAAGTGCTTATCATTTCCTGAGATTTTATGCTAGTTAGGTACAAAACATTCGATTTCCGAATTCATTATTGTCTTTTTAAAAAAAAAAAAAAAAAAAAAAAAAATTAACAATCTCCTAACTTGATATATAATCAATTAAATATTATGACTGATTTATAAGAAAAGAATTGTATAGCAATCTGAAGTATATTCAAAAACAAATAACCACTCTATAATTTTCATACTATATCCTTATGGAATTCGAATAAAATTATTTTTTAAAGAATTCTTAATATAACATTAGTGTGTGCGATAGAAAACTATAGTACAACTTTTCTGAACTCACAATTATTATAAAATTCTTCAACAAGTATCTATTTAATTAATTAGTGTCAATGTAAATTTGTAATTGTAGTTTGTCAAATGATAGCATATCAAACTAAATGCATAATCAATCAATTAATTAGGTCTATGTAATGCATACATTACAAATTTATAACACATAAAACGAATTGTTATATTTTTCGATATTTTACAATTCATATTTTCTATTAGTTATTAAATAAAACTTCAAATAAATATCACCTCACAATAGAGTCACTCGACAATTCCCGTTATAAATTTCCAATCTTTAATTTAGAAGATGATAAAGTTTGGTGTTGCTTTAAACTTTATATGAATTTATTTTCTCTTTCTTTGGTAACTTCTTCAAACCACTCAGAAGTTTTGGTTCTAAATTCGGATGGATAAATAAACGGGAGTTATTTTCGGAAACAAATTTAAGTGAACCATTGAAACAAAATGAAATTGATAAAAGGGAAGAAATTAACTATATACTTATTCTGAAAATATGAATATTATTTGATATTCATCAATGTAAACGATTATTGTAAATTCAAATAGCAATTTTCAAACAATCTTATTCATAATAAAATCGGTAAATCTATTGAAAATAGACATGGTTGAATAAATAAATTCACAGTGTGATTATTTATTCACTATTTTGTAGATTAATTGGTGGGAACACTTTCACTTAATATAAATAAATATCATTAAAAAAAGATATAGAAATCTTGGGTAAATACTCCCAGTTTGTAATTTGATTTAAAAAAATAATCAATCCAAAAATGTTGTATCATTTCATCCTATTGTTGTAATATGCAAAATAAATGAAACTGATTATTTTAATTGCTTAAAAATCGATAAATGATGTAGATCAAACGTCAGAAATATTTATGAATAATTTATAATTTGTTTGGATATGCCAAATGTATTGATTCCCAGATATTATCGGATCAATAGAATCATATGAATTCAAAACGATTGATAAATAATCATTTATCTTTATTTGTATATTTTCATAAACATTCAACCAAATCAATCAATCTATCTGAAGTTCATTTTTAATGTAACACAAATTCCAATTTGGGGCAATGATTTTTTCAAATATCTCATTTGTTTCTAATTAAGTCTTCTCTTATTTGTATTTAATTGGAATGGAAGACAAAGATTGAAGTTTATTAATACCTGCCATTGAAGTAATATAATGTTATTCCACTCCAGGTATGATAGTTTGATATAGAAACCTAATAATATTTATACTAACAATACGTTAATTGTTATTGTTTATATATAATGTTGAATATAATCAAACGAAATATAGCATACGTTTCATATTATATATAAATATCATATAACAAAACATGAATAATAAAACAATGTTTGCAGTTCGTCCTAAAATTCATATAAAATATTATAGTAATTAACTTATTTTATTTATGTTAAGTGAAAATATATTGAACTCAAATAAATTTCAAATACAAAGCTCAGAAAAGGGATGAAGTGAATAATTATTGTAATGTTTTCAACCATTTTCGTTTAAATTTGATTGCATTTTTAAATCGGACAAAGAAAAATGTACAGAAAAGATTAACAGGAATTTTTTTATAAGATAATGACGAGGATCATTTATATTTTTCAACTTACAATATTGAAATATTCATGAAGAACTGATAAAATATAGCGTGACACAAAAGAGAGGGATGAAAATAAACGCTTTTAACTCGAAAAATAATACACTTAGATATATGAAATCTAAGATATATGAAAGTATATCTTTAAGATTTTTTGAGTCTATATTTTACTCTTACATGATTTCCATGATGCTCAAAACACAAGTTTATACGTTCTCGAAAATTGCAATCACTGCTTCCAGGTTATCTTGATTCATTGATGAAATAACTTCTTGGACATTATCCTTCAGGCTTTCAAGTATCTGGTTTTACTCTGAAAAATAAGTTGGTCCTAACTCAGCTTAGTCGAGTGCAGTTGTTTTTTCGAAAACTACTGCACTCGACCTTTGTGTCATTCCATATGCGGAAATTTCGCTTATTCACAGACCATTCAAAAAAAAGTCTTTCATGGTTAAAAATTATTATTTTATTTTCCATCTGTTGCCGTCCAACCATATTCTTAATCATTTCACAAACATTCAATCTTCTTTTATATTAATTTTGAGAGCTGTTGAAAGGTCTGCAATCAGAAGAATTTCAAAGGAAGATCATTCTTCAATATTCTTCGAAGGCTTTCTCGATTTATACCCAGCTCTGCTCCATCTTTCTTGCACTTTGTGACGATTCTTCAATCTTTGCACTAACTGTATTAATATTATCTTCTGTTCCTGCATTCCTCTTGTGACCAGAATATCCCTAATTTTGAGTCAGTACACTCCTTTTGTTTCTCCATTTGCTAATCGCTCTATCAATTGTTTTAAGGTTCTCACAAAGGCTCTACTGACTATAGTTCGAGATCCTCTCGATATAAAGTTATGAACTATTTAACCATGAAGGTGCGTTGCTCATTAGCATTCTGCATGTTCAGTGTTCAGGTGAAATTTATTTTCATAAATTATGTAATAAATCTTGGTTTAAATTCAAAATATACTATAGGACGAAATATATCAAAAGATATACTCTAACATGTGATTTTTATTTCATTTTTCCAAGTGTACTACTTTTCAAGCTTCAAGCGTATACTTTAATCCATCATTTTTGTGTTATGCTTTATAACCCATACTTTTCTCTATGGGTAGGTGATTCTTTGAATCACCTTCCTTTCTCCCTCTCTTCTCTTCGTACAACTTACTTACTGATGATAGTACTAACATAGAGTTAGAAGACTTCCTCTGTTAGCATCAGTATAAATTATCGGATAAAAGGAGACGAGGAGAAACAAAACCTGGAAATGAACTGACAGGTAATAATTGACTGGAAATTGAATGGTGAAATGAACAATATGGAAGCTCTGAGTTATATGACAATTCCTTATTCTTCGTTATGCTATTAATATTTTTATATTTCATTTTATTGTAGAATAAAACTGTTTTAAATTCAGAAATAAATAATTATATTGATATAATTAAAATATAATTGTATAATTTTATATTATTTATATTTATAGTATGATAATAAATATTTTTGGTAATCATTAAGTAATTTTTCAAGGTTAAGAAATAAATCAGTAAACAAAAATTGAATACAAAAAAAAAAAAAAAATTGCATCCAGAAGCTCTTGGTTGTATCGTGATAAATTTCTTTTATAAATTGCCATTAATGAAATGTTCAAGTTAGTTTACAAGCATTCTTATCGAAAGTTTATACTTTCCTTGATTTCTTTCTGGGTAACTTGTTATGCCTCAAAAACTTAAGATGAAGCGACTAAAATGATAATAAGTCACTAAATTGACCTAAGTTCAAATAGTAGATTATAGACAAGTTTTGAGTTATCGTACGTTTCCCTATAACCGATCACACACCAAATTATATAATATAGATTGTATTACTGGTCATTCTAATCGTTATCAAATATACCAGCAAGAATATTTTATACTAACCTTTCAAAAATATATATCAAATAATAATTATTATATATATTTTTCGTATATGATCAAAATATGGAACCATCCAACAACTCGGAAATTACCTTAGGTACCCAGGTAAAATATGGATATTCCCAAAACATTCTAGGAAAATTCCCAATGAATATTCCTATCGAATCACAGAGATCTATCGAATCACAGAGATGAAGCTCTATGGAATAATAAAGGAATACCAATGGAATAAGTCATCCTAACTAAAAGGGAATATTGAAGGAATACCTATGGAATAAGACATTTAAAGTAAGAGGGAATATTTAAAGAATACCTTTAAAATAAGACATCTAAATGAAGAGGGAATATTGAAGGAAAACATATGGAATAAGACATTTAAAGAAGAGGAAATATTGAAGGGATACCTATGGAATAAAACGTCCAAAGGAAGAGGGAACGATGGAGGAACATCTATGGAATAAGTTATTCAAAGGAAGAGGGAACTGAGACTATAAGTGGCCGTGTAACACTATTCACTTGAGTGCATAACTCTATTGTCATATAGCTACACATTAAGAAGTTTAACTTGAACAAATTAGTTAACATATATCTTTTTATAAAATAATACTAATACTAGAACTTTAATTACAGGACACAATACTAAAATCAATGCATTTCAACAAATGCCACTTTGTACTAGTATGAAACGACGGAAACTAAACATGCGTCAATCATTTTATTAAAATATCAAACAACACATGATTTAGAAAGGGCTTAATATAATCAAACACAAATTAATTACTGGGCAACTTGGTTACATGTTATAGAGGCTCTATTCATATGCTGTCAGTAATTTTCACTAGAATTTCTTATTTATTCTATAGCGCTATGGTTGTACTTTTCAATTGCAAAGTTTTCTATTTGTACTTAAGAAAGCCTCACAGGATTCATTTACTATCACCTCCTCATTTTTCTCTTCCATCTGTTGATGAAGTCAATAGTGCTTTCGTCCCTCTTTTCAAAATTATTGACCCCTACAATTAATCGACTAGTGGTAGCGTAGATTGTGGTATTAGTGGCATTAGTTGTATTAGGTACTTTAACTTATCCTGGAGAAAATATATCCCATCGAGCAATTAATTTTGTCATTAATCTTAAATTCCTTCATATTCTCGAATATGAAGTTAATCTAGTGCTGTCAGTGCAGCAATAGTTTTAGTATACGCGCTGCATACAATATAGTACACACAATGAAATGAAGAGGACATTTTTCAAGATTTGTAACTTCTTAGTCAACTATATTTCCAGAAACTGTGATAGTAGTACCTACAAAGAAATAAAATAATCATTCATCATTTATTAATAATCTGTTCTCAATTAGTTATTCCATAAATTAAATAAAAACCTAAGTGAAATTATTCTTTCTAATTTTAAAAAGATGAAAGAGTAGATCGTTAGGAAGATAGGAAAAAAGTTTCGTGGAACAATATGGGTCAAAAAAGTAAGAACAAATCCAATAGAAGTAAAATAAGAACGGGCTAATTAACGACAAAAAGCTACTATGAACATTATTTACACTGAAAATCATTTTAGGCACATCTAAAATTTTACTATTAAACTCTAGTCAGTTACAGGTCACTTAGGAAATAATTTTCGGAAATTCTATATTTCACTTCCTGAGGTTGAAGAATATGTATTGTTTTACCTAGGTTATAACTACATATTGATAAACATTTCACAATATAAATTATCATAGTGAACCAACTAACATTTAAAGTACAGACTGAGTGCATATGAATGAAAATAGACCTACAAACTGAAATAGTGCGATAGGTATAGCTAGGGAAGTACTCTTATTCCGTTATCACCAGACATCAGTACACTTTTAACCAAAATTTAAAATAGTTGAGTGATAACTGCAGTTGATAAAATATGAAACAATGTTATACAACTGTTAATCGCTTACAATCACAATACTAACCTATTTTTTCATCGATTGACACTATTTTAACCACTATCTTATAGCCGGTGACCGGACAACTCGGCGCCGGACAATATGCCGCGGACAATTCGCATGATATATATTTTATCACCGTATACACCATTTATTTATAAAAATATTTTAAATATAAGGTGCGTGTTGTAAATTAGTTATCAAATTTTCTTAGCAGTATTTGAAAAGGTTCTCTTTTCCATTTCAAAAGTTAAATATAATTTTTTTTAACTATTATTTAAACATAATAATTTAACAATAATATTTTCTTCGTTATATTTGAAAGTATTTTGCTAAAAAATAATTTGCTATTGGAATACGTTTAATGACTTATAAAAATTACTTCAGTTTAGAACTAGTACATTAGTGTAAGTAAAGGTTATTTAACTACGAAGTCTTAGAATTTTGTGTAAAGGTACGTTTTGCATGCAGCGATTATTGGGATCATCGCTCAGCGATGATCGTCCAGCAATAGGAATACATTGAAATATAGCTCGGCGGCAATCGCTTGTTGCAATAAACCTCCATAGGAATAGCATTGAACTAGTGCTTAGCGAGAATCACAAGGCAATGATCGTAATTAACAAAATCTGCATGCAAAACGTACCTTAAGGGAGGCTAATAAGTTACATTTACTATCACCTCTTTATTTTGCTCTTCTATTCGTGAGTGCATTCACCTGTGCTTGTGTTCCTTTTTATATCATTCCTTGGTAAGTGATTGCATCCACGAAGTAGCTTTTCTGCATCTATGAGCTTGTCACGGTCTGGTGGTTGGTGCCTTTGTTTAAGGAGTCACTTTGCTGTCTGACTTCTCCTTCCTGTCCCTTGTATTTAATTTCCTTTTGACGTCAATTAGAAAGCCCTTCGTTTCAAAGCAGAAATTAAATGCTTCTAAATTTATATTAATAGCTCTAATATTTTTGGCGGCCTGAAATATTCTAACAGATATAACAAAAGAAACTAATTAATTGAAATAATGAAGTTTGTCAACTACCGTTTTGCGTCAGTCTTGAGCGTATTGAAACAAATCATTGTTAAAATTTATAATATTTTTAAATATATGTGAGTGATGAATACGCCGAAAAAACATAAATCACGCGGCGAGTTGTCCTAGCGGCGAGTTGTCCTAGCGGCGAATTGTCCTCACGGCAAATTGTCCGCGGCGAGTTGTCCGGCGGCCAGTCGTCCGGCGGCGAATTGTCCGGTGGCGAGTTGTCCTAGAACCCTTATAGCCAGTCTATTACGTCTTAACTGCACTACTGCAAGGTGAAAACTAAATTGGGTAAAAATTATTTTGACTCTCTGAACTTTTAGTGGTTTCGGATTTCATACAAACGAAAAAAGTAAATTTTGTAGGAACTACTAATTACTAATGGGGAGCCAGCATTCAATTTGCTTTTCCGTAACTCTATCCATAAAGATCGATTGTTTTAATTCACTTAGTGGTTTAGTATCTGATTTAGAACCAAAGGCCATATCGCTGAC
The DNA here is from genome assembly GCA_947561585.1 of Caprella mutica. Classification (NCBI taxonomy): domain Eukaryota; kingdom Metazoa; phylum Arthropoda; class Malacostraca; order Amphipoda; family Caprellidae; genus Caprella; species Caprella mutica. The sequence continues at coordinate 92,381 of CANNZV010002136.1, forward strand.
GTTTCGAAATAAAAAAGACTGGAAGAGGCTGTCAGAAAAGAAAATGAGTTGTAGAAGAAGTCAAATACCATAAGTCGGTGACAATGCTCATAGAAGCAGAAAAGGCAAAGTGAAATACTTTTTCATGAATGGAAGATGAAAATGAAAGAACCTAGCTAACACACAAATTTAAGACCTAGTAGTTGAAGAGCGTAACTCTCGCGCCATCCTCTAAAACGACCAGTAAGTTCAAAAATTATATAGATTGTACATATGAAAAGAGACCACTTGAAATCGAAATTCCAACAGTTCATCTCCAAAAAAGATCCTGAACCCACGTGTCTTAGTGATCCAATAAGACATCCAAATTCTGAGGAAATAAATAAAATCATCGTTCGATTCCATTGACATTCATTTATTGATCAAAATACATAATTTAAATTTCACATCTTCCAGGAACATTCCTTCATATTACCAAGAGGATATATTTCGTATGAAAAATATTGAAATAGTTCCAGGAATATTCAAACGAATTTCTTAGGAAATAAAATTTTTATTCGATTTCTGTGACATTCCCTTATTATTTCAAGAGGAATACCGTAGGATCCACTAGTTCCAGGGAGATTACTTCGCTATATTTTTGGGAATACTGTTATAAGAATTTTTATCTGATAATTCTAGGGGTATTTATGGGATATTCAATATGGAATACTATCAAAAATATATATTCCAAGAATATTCCAATTTGATTCGTATGGAATACAATAGAAATATGATAATCCCTGAATACCTTAGGATTATATCTGAGCGATTATTGTAACTCTCCAACATTCCTTGAATATTCCCTTGTACAAGACTTTGAATACTATCCAATATTATTTTTACAGAAATATCCTATCATCATTAAACTAGGAATGGAGATAAGGAGAGAATATTTTAAATATTAAGGGATATCCCAGAAATGAAACCGTCTTGCCTGGATAATGATAATCCCATAATTATATCGATAATCACTTGACAATTAATACACTATTATTATTTTATACTAAATTGAATGAATAATATTGAATGTTCAAAAATTAAAAAAAAATTCCACATCTCGAAAGTCTAACAATAGTATATTTTGAATTGAATATCTGAGGGAATTAGATAATATATCTTATAGAGAGTGATTTACAGGAGCCTAATCTTCATATTTAGATGACTGGCGTCAGTTTATTCGTTTTCGATAAAAATGTGAATTATAATTATAATAATTAGTTCAATTTTTTTTTAAACTTTTCAAAATTTTCTAACACAAAATAATTTGAACAGCCGAATATTGTGACAATATTTGTGTGGTCATTTAAGCCTTCATTTTATAATTGAAATATTAGAAATATTTATGAATATTTACAATGTTAGGTATTATAATTGATCTACCCAACATATTGAGGTATAGCGGAAGACGGATAATACTATCTCAAACTCTCTGAATTTGTAGAAATCTTCATTTTTACTGTTCAATAAGAATTACAAAAGAAAAAATGGGGTTCCTCTTAAAAAGAATATTGTTTTTTTAATGCAACTCGAAAGGAAAATTCCTTATTAATTAAGCTAACAATATTTTGAATATAAATATGAGAGAAAATTCATTTATGCAGTTAAATCGAAACATGAATGAATATCAATTTGAAAATGAATATTTACTTGTAATATATTTTTAAATTTTTTATTGATTGATTAACTTTTAAGAAAATTAAGAGAATTAGGTTTTATATATTTTAAAAATCAAACCAGATCGATTTTCCCGCTCAAAGTTTTTTTCCACAGTTTGTTAATTCTGTTTCAAGTTTCTGAATACTATTATTTTTTTCATATTGCTTACCTTATATGTTCCCAATCATTCACAAGCATTTGAATAATTCTCCGTTGTTATTTCCAGATGAATGGCATTCATATATTGTGGGGGATTAAGGTTGCACTTTTATGCTATTTATGTCCACACGAGTGGGCTGTATACTAGAATTCTGTCACTTCTTTTTCTATGGAATATATTACACAAACTTAATCTTCTAAATTCACCTTTTACAAATGTAGGCGAGCGTTCACTTTAATATTAATTCACAGTTTATGGAAGTGGAGTGGTGGGACTAACTTTTCCGAAATGCATGACTGCATTTAACTCTTATCTTAGTATTTGAAACACACAGTAGTTTAGATACGGACATTATATTGATACCATGTATCCTTCATAATGATACATACCATGTGTTATTCGTATTGATACCATGTTTTGTTCATATCGATGCCATGAATACCAGTACCAATTGTTATACATACTAATACCATAAATTGTATGAGTCATATCAATACTAACTGTATTTATATATAATAATACAATAATTAAACAAATCTATGCCATATGTGACTCACATTAATAATTTGTGTATTACATATCGATACCATGTGTGATTTATTTCAATATTACGCGTATATTACGAATGAACACCACTTGTTTCTTATGTTGATACTACGTGTATTACATACCAATAGCATGTGTGATACATATCAATGCTACGTGCATTTCATATGATTGCAATGTGCATAAGAATATGATCATTTATTAAAAAAAAAATAGTACAGTTCAACAATCTTTAAGTAATTTTGGGACCATGTTAATAACTGAATATAAAGCACTCTAATTGAACATAAGGAGTACTAAGTTACAGTAATTGCATTTTTCTACAATAATAATTATTCTCCTTATCCTTATATATATTAGTAAAGAAAGGCATTAGTAATTATTTTACGTGGTATTAATATGAGTAACACATGGCATTTCAGTTATTGACTCATGGTACGTATGAATAAGAATAACATATCAACATTCACATTTATTTCACAAGGAAATTCATTTATTAATGTGGACTGACGATGCTTTGTGACATAGTTAACATGTGTGTTGCATATTTAATTAATATAAAAAAACAATATGTATACCTTGTCGTTCAATGTATCAGATATTCACACTGTAAAGTGTACACACACTAATGGTAAATATAACGGGATTCACTATGATTTACATGTGGTTAAGTTGTATAGTTCATATATGAATTCTATTTATTCAGATAGGTATAATCATTTTTAATATTTTTTTATTTTTTATTTTATTAGACAGCTATAATCATCGGAGCAAGTGAGGAATGCGGACCACAGTCGGTTAACTTTACAAGGTTAAGTCTCTTCTTGTACCTTTACTAGCTTCATTTCTGGTCCGTTAACTGTATGTACTTGGTTGAATTATTATATATTTAACCAATTATTGGAATAAGAATATAATTCTGGAATCATAAACACCCCATTAAAGGATTTAAGCAGAAATTGTTTTGATATTTTTACTACTCGTTCTTCAACACTTCAAAATGGATCAAGTTTATTTTAAATTTTTTCGATTAATAAAATATGTAAAATTAAGGTATAATCATTAATATTATCATTTATACTGTTGTATATTTATGTAATAATAAAGCAAATTTTTTTTTAAAACTGAAGAAAAGATTTGTGGTCCGTTAACTTCACTAGCTGAATTTCTAATCCGTTACCTTTACTAGCATAATTTCTGGTTCGTTTTCTTTACCAGCTTCATTTCTGGTCCGTTAACATTATTTGGTCCTTTTCTGGTTCGTTATCTTCCCTTGCTCCTAATCATCTTCTATCTAAAATTATATTTATAGTTGCTTTTGAAATGGGTCAATGTTTATATAAGTTACAGCTGATATGAATTTAACTACCAATGGTTATGAAAAAATCGTCAATATATGAATTATTGAACTACCTTATTGTAGATGAGACGAAGCATATTTAATTTAGTGAGGTTTTACATAAATTTAAGAATATGCTTTATATATATATATATATAAACTGTTCTATATTTTCCAATTATCAATTCAATATTTTATACTCGTGCTTTCTATTTAAATATGAAGTTCATTCTAATATTTCTTCCAATTATTCTTTTACGTAATTATTCTATTATTATTTTTATGTTCAATTTTCGTAAATTTTGTTCATTATGCATTTAAGCGGCAGGCAAGTTTTCCGTTAGGCATTTTGACAGAAGGCCTTTTCTCTGAAGGCCTTTAGTTAATAGACATTTTGTCCTAGCTCTGATGGTATCCATTGAAAACATATGGCAACATTATAACCGCCAAACGCCTGGTTAACCAAGTGAAAGCAATGTAAAATGATATGCACTATATATCAAAAGAATTAGAATCATTATGAATCATTTATAGAAAAACATATCTTCTTTAGAAACATATTTTCATACCGAAGTAATTGAAATTTATTTTATTTTTGTTTTCGCTAATAATTACTGATATAATTCCCGATTACTGTGAAAGTAATCAAAGGTTCCCCTTATAAATTTGCTTAATGATTATAAACTGTTTACCTCTTATATACAAAGGACATCAAGAGAAAACTCAAAAAGTTATCATTGTTTATCCCCGGAACTCCTCTTCCCTAAGTTGGTCTTTTCCATCATCATTTGAAAAGAAGGAAGAAAATCTCGTAAGTTCTGATGAGTTGACAGATGCGATATGAAGAACATTTAATGGATCACAACAGGTGCTCTCGCCACATGAAATAAAACTCAAATTGCAGAGTTTTATGGATTTTATGTCTCGCTCTTTTAACAGGTACGATAGATAACGAGAACATATAATTCTCGATAAATTATATCAGTGAATTCCTAGTAAAAAATGATCTGCTGATTCTTTCCCTTTTAATTGAGAAGTCTACAAGTTTCCTTATTCATTGAACAATGGAAGAGCTTCTAAATATTTTATGCATTTGTATTGTCCTCGAAGCATAATTTAACCGTGGGGCAAACTGTTCATTGCGCTTGAATTGTTTCTCTAATTTAATTTGTAATAAATATCTTTTAGTGTATTTTAGAGAGTTTCTCACTCTTATGGCAAGATGTAACGGTTACAATATTGCTCTTAATTATTAAATATTCAATTGCAATGATAATAGTATGATTATCGCGAGTAATTAAAATTTGATTTCCATACTTATATATTGTTGTTTGAAAATTTCATACTAACAATTAATTTTTTTTTTAATATATTAATTACCACAAATGAAGTCAGACATAAGAGATAAATGATCATTCTTAACTATCAAATTTAATTAAAGAAGTGAAACAATCCTACTTTGCCACTTAAAAATGAATCAAATTGTGATCCGAATCTTAAGACCGATTGTGTGTACAACTAACTGAGAATTAGAGAATATTCACTTCAGGCAATTATAGTCAATCTGTTATTTGTTCAATCAAATGAATATATAATTGTATTTTTAGTTATCAATTCGTCTTCCCTGTTAGATACTGCCTTTGAAATAGGAGAAAAAATAGTATAGAGATGGCTTATATCTTAACTGTAAAGTGTTTTATCTGAAAAGTTGATTTGATTTTCCTTCAAATTACTTAAAAAGAGTGAGTTGTCGTGGCCATTATGGAGAACTTATTTCAATTTAACAATATATGTTTATTATACAAAGTTCAAATTCTAACTACAATATAATAATAAATATAATATTCATTCCTTTAATTGACAACTAAAATTAATAAGTCTTTACCAACAGTGTAAATCTGAAGAAAAAGTTTCAAAATTAAAATCTGAACATTCTTTAAAATTACAACTTGGAAAAACTACATTTGTTTCTCTTTTCATCTCAGTTTCCCGTGCAACGCGCATTGAATAATAAATTTAGTTTAAAATATATTAAGACCACCAGTGTGTCCAGTGGATAAAATAGTCAACGGATAATGTTTGCACGATAGAATGACTATTAATGTCATCAATTAATCATTCAAACTGCTCTCTTGATTATTAGAATGATTACAATGTAGCTGAATAAATTTTTGATATTAATATCAAAACTGGAATAGGATCCTTCAACCTGAAGAATCAGCTTTATAATTTCCCCAAATCTTGATTTTCTCGATAATTAGTATCCTATCACAAAATAATCATTACTCTAAATAGTAATACATAGTATGTACTTGCCTGTTGTTTTGTTACGGTATAACTTTTTTGCTTTTGAAAGGTCTTATATTATGATTATGGGTACGAAAACATGGAAAAAGACTCATTCGAAAAAAGAGGAAAACAAGCATCAGTAAAATAAGAAAAGTAGATAAAACAGAAAATCAGGGAAACAAAAAATTTAGAAAATCCAGAAAGAAGTAAAATCTGAAAACAGGAAAATCTGAGAAACAGGAAAACCGGGAAACAGGATATCCAAGAGGAGAGGAGACCAGAAATAAATCTTGGAAATAAAAAAAAATCGGAAACAGAAATTCCGAGAACCATAAAATCATGAAAACACAAAATCCAGCAAAACAGAATTCGGAAAGCAAAATTCTGGAACACAGACAGAAATCCAGGTGACAAAAAAATCCCGTTTACTAAAACTATGGAAAAAGAAAAGAAACGATTATATAAGAAAATCAGAGCATGTAAAGAAAACGGACCAGAATCCGTTATCTTTACTAGGTAACATTCTGGTCCGTTATCTTTACTAGCTTCATTTCTGAGCCGTTAACTTTGCTTGGTTAAATTATTAAATATTTGACAAACAATTGGAATAAGAATATAATTTTGGATTCATAGATACCACATTGAAGGATTGAAGCAGAAGTTTTTTTTTTCCATTTCTTTTTCTACTCGTTTTTACAACTTCATATTGGATCACGAGTTTTATCAATTGTTACAATTAATAATAAAATATGCAAAAATAATGTATAATCATTTATGTTATCATTCATAAGGTTGTATATTTATAAAATACTGAAGCAAATATTTAATCAAACTAAAAAAAACTTTTCTGGTCCGTTTACTTTACTAGCTATATTTCTGGTCCGTTATCTTTACTATTTTAATTTCTGGTCCATTATCTTTATCAGCTTCATTTATGGTCCTTTAACTTCACTTGGTCCATCATCTTTACTTGCTCCATAAAATCAAACAATTTTTTTAACGGGAAATAGAGAGAAATACGGATATTGAGTATTAGAATAACAGAAAATTTAGATAAGGACAATCAAAACAGCGGTGCAATTGAAATCCTCACGAAAAATGTATGGATCAAAAAATAATAAGGAAAACAAAAACTATAATAAAAGAGTAAAATATAACGAAAAAATTATAAATACGAGAAAATCATATCACTTAAATCTTAAAACTTTTAAAAATAAAATAAAATTACTTACACTAATTTGTGACGTGTAATACTATATCTTCTTTTAAACCTAGATCGATTATGCTGTATATCATTCAATCTCTACTAAATCATTTATTCTTAGCAAACCAAAATTTCATTGATTTTCCATAAAATATTAATTCTCTCATAAAACCTACAATTTTCTGTATTTTTCTTTTATTTCTCACAATATTTTCACTTTCCCTAAAATATCTGTATATTCCTAAGGAATGTTCCTTTTCACTAATATATTTATTGTATTCCTATGTATCATTTCTTTTTCCTAACTTCGTATTTTCCCCCATGAATCGTTGCAGATATTTTAATATCTTTACAGTGCAAATTTCCTTTCCTTGAAAATTTGTTTCCATGCATTGGTCTTTCCCGTAAAACTGTTTTTCCCACGGAATATTTATTTTTTATTCTAAAAAAAAATTTCAACCATTTCTGATGAAATCACGTTTCTTCCAAAGTGCATTTATTTCCCCTAAAACTTCATTATCTTCCACTACATTTTATATTCATTCAATACATAGTAACATAGATCTTCCTTCATTTGCCCCTCTCCAGAGAATGACCTTGAATTGGCAGAGAGATGAGTTTATCTGTCGCAAATATTCAGGCAACCGAATTTCATGCAGAATCTACAATGACTTGGTATTATATAAATATACATTGCTCCTATATCATAATAAATTTTCATTATTCTAATTGTCTCGAAAACCAACTTTATCTTTCCTATTAAATATGGGATATATAACTCTAGTAAGTATTACTTTAACTCTTGTCAAGTTCATCAAATAGTGCATAACACAATCATCATTCTGCATAATAATTGCTCAATTAAAATAATCGTTCAATCTATAATATATCTCAGATTGCTTATTATAAATTATTCATCACAAACTATATGAACTCATCATTCAATTAGGCATTTTCAGCAATTCTATCATATCATTTCTGTGCCTCAGTTTGTTTTTTGTAATGTTTTACTGATAACTTTTCCTACCTACAAATACCCTTTGCTTTCCCAAATGTCTTATCTATAGCCAATGGAGACTGATTGTGGAACATGAAGAACATCCATATCTCACTGGATATCAAATATAGACAAAGTGTAAGAACCTGAGGCATTATATAGTAGAGAGCGAATGACTTGCGTGAACTTACTTTATAAATTACAATGTTTGAAGACTATAAAATTATATTTGAATTTTGTAAAAAAAAAATCCTTTGAAATCGAATTGAGATATAAGTTCAATAAGTTGAAAGTTGTATATTAATAAATGAATTACTCACAAAGTTACTAACGGTTTTTTCAAAATTTTCAACGGGTAAGAAAGTATAATGAGATATATTTTAGAAATCAATGTTTTTGAAAAAAAAAATTTACATACATCTTAGAATAATTTGGAAAGAATAACTCTCTAAATTTGTGGACAACTGAATTATGAACGAGATAAAACCAACCCCATATGTCCAGCTGGAAAACTGTAAAGTTGATGCATTTTGAAAGTACCCTTCTATTTGGGGATTTATATTGGGTGGAGGTGAAGAAGAAAAGTTGTAAAAAAATTCAACTATAAAGTATTTCATTTGAATAGTTGCATTAACCCTGAGAATTTTAAATTTGTATATTAGTTAATATTTTTTTTTTCTTAGGAAATTAGTCAGTCCCCTAGGCAAGTATTTAACTAACCGCTCAGGAATATTCAAACCTGGAATATAGATATCATAAAAGCACTACCATCAACATTTTGTTTTGGAATAGTTTATTATTCGCAGAACTTGAAACATCAGATGATCCTCTCAGAATTAGTGGACAATCCCAAAATAGTCTCACTCCGACGAAAAGTAATGTATTTAGGGGACGGATAAAAATTTCAAGCGAAGAATGAGAGAGAAATGGATCGACAAGGATATGATAATAGATGAAATTTTTTTTAAACTATTGTAAATAAAAAATCTCCAGTTGTATACCAATTGACCAGCCGTCACCAGCTTACAGCCAAATATGAACGTCAGAACTAAAATTTTCCAGAACAGAATGAAAAATGGTGTGATGTAGTGGTTTGATATAGTTAGTACGTCATTAGTATGTCACTATAAATGTAAGCTTTGTAGAATGAACGAGTTAGCCACCGTTCATAAAACATCTTCTGATCATAGCTAGCAGGTAGTCCCCGCCTTACACTGTTGCTAGATAGTCTAACAGTTATAAACGCTGTGGTATTACCATAAAGAAATTGTGTAGTCTTTTAGAGTTATCAGATCGTAGTTTCATTGTATTACTTCTCTTACATAAGACTTTGCTAGGTTTAGACTTATGAAGTCAGAGAATATAAGCTACACCTAATGACTTGAGTAAAAGTAATTATAGTGCTTTGAATAATCAACACTATATGATCAGTTTAGGGTAAATCTAAAGTAAACGCAGAGATCAATTCAGGATCAATTCTACTCTCAGAATGACAGAATAAAAGGAACCATTTTAAACATCATTCCAGTCGATGTTGAAATAAAGGAATATTTTAAAAATGAACCGTTAACCAAATACAGGACGGTGCACCCCTCTCAAACTGGTAACAAACTCAGAGGTGGTGTGAGAGTCATTTTGTAATTTTCTGGAAGATGGATATGAGGCTTCCTTTTTCTCCTTCAATTCCCATGTGCGTTAGTTTTAGAAAAAAATTGGCCTCGAATACTACTCACAATAATTTTGAAACTTCAAAGATGTCTCTAAATCAAGAATGAGAGGATATTCTCCTAAATACCACTTCGTTTCACAGCAAACAGTTTCAAGGGGGACTTGTGCGTGTAGTTCAAGCCAAATGAGAAAATATGATTCAATAGCTAACTTAAATTGTGTCATAGAACAACTCACCACTAGTACAGTTCGCTAGGGCAACTCGCCTCCCGGAGAATTCGTCGTGTTATTTATGTTTTACAGGCATATACTTCATTCACAAATATTTAAAAATAATATAAATTTAATTAACTAAGTACATATTTCTAGACGATCAAAACTGACTTAAAACAGTCGTTGACATAATTCATTATTTCATTTTATTTGTTTCTTTCCTAGAAATGTTATCTCTGCGAGAATATTTTAGGCTGTAATAATATTGGAGTTATTAATTTAAATTTAGTATGGGTTTTAAAATTTGCTTCGAAACCTAGGGCGTGTCGTTGACGACAAAAGGAAATTAAATACATGAGACAGAATGATGAAATCATATTGGTAAGTGGCTCCTTGAACAGTGGTGCCAACCACCAGTCGGTGACAAGCTCATGGACGCAGAAAAACTATTCCGTGATTGCAGTCACTTGTCAAGTAATGTGGCTAAAAGGAACACACACAAAAGTGACTGCAATCACGGATATAACCTCTATCAGCTTACCCATTACATGAATTGGAGACATCGTAGTTAAAGAATATTGAATTTGTGTTGATGCACTAGTTTTAAATTAAAATAATTTTTAACAGGTCATTAAACGTATAAAGAAGATAGCTGATGTGGATATTTTTTCCAATAGCAAATTATTTTTTAGCAAAGTACTAATGAAATCAGAACAATGAAATATTATTATTTAATTTACAACACACACTATATTTATAACACTATCGATTATACCCAGCAAGCATAGTCGTATCAACTATATTTCTGAACGATACCACGTGCTCTACACTTTCGATGTAGAAAAAAGAAACAAATCGATCCCTCTGCATCGTTTAGATATATTTTTAGATTAGCGATGCAACACTAAAATAAATAAAAAAGAGATATAAACGAAATCGATTTAGAATGGAGAAGACATCAAATGCGATATAAAATCATATCTAATTTGAAGATATTTTCAAACTGTTTTGATGGATTGTTGATACTTTTCTACTGTGTCAGAACTCTTTCTAAATGACGCATAGAATCTTCATTTTTCATTTCTAAAATAGTAACAAAAATAGACATCGCATCTTTAGATACATATTTAGATTAGAGATGCAACACTCAAATAAATAAAAAAAGATATAAACGAAAGCGTTTTAGTAATGCAATAGATATAATATCGATATCAAATACACATACATCTAAATTAAAAATATTTATTAACTGATACTGATATTTATATTGATAACGATGTAAAGCATTCAGTACTCTTTCTAAATGATGCAACTATATTTCACTTATTGTTTCTAAATAGTAACGATAAAAAAAAATCTGATGTTTCAAATACATTTTTGGTTGGCGATGCAACACTATTCTGATCATAAATTGAATTAAATTTTAGGTATCTATTCTAAAACGGAATTCCGTAATATTATATATATCTAATTACTGATGTTATTTCGATTCATTTAGGTAAATACCGGAATTGATCATAAATAATACGAAATTTTAGATATCTATTCTAAAATGAAATCAATAATATAATAGATATCTATTTACTGGTGTTGTTTCGATATGCATTAAACGATTTCTGATTGGAAAATAAACGATGCGGACTTGAGTGAAGATTTTTGGATATTGATGGTAGAAACAAATTAGATTTCTAAAAAGTCAAATAATTTAGATACATTCAATTAGATATCTAATTTAAGTGTATTTCATATCTATTACCGGCATGCGCTACCAGCGCAAGGAATTAGACACAACCCGAAATCGAATAGATTCGGACATGTTTGCTGGGTATGTTTATTAGAAAAAATTCATAGAACTTTAGAGAAATATATAGTTTCAAATAGGGCTGAGAAGATTGGATAATAAATTTACAAAATGCAGCAAATATTTACATTCTTTTTATATATAAGTGATGTATATGGCGGTAAAACATAAATCACATGTCGAATTCATCTTTCGGCAAATTGTTCTGGAGGCGAATAGGTCCTAGCGGCTAATCGTCCAGGTGGAGCATTGTCCTATTGACGAATTTTCCTCACAGTACGAATGGTCCACTTGGGTGGGGCGAAAATGTTCCTTATACACTTTGTTCGAAATCGTTATAGGACGAGTGTAGGAAATTGTCCAAATTGTATCAAAACAGTCCCCTGAAAATTTTAGATCACTCAGTAATTATCTTCACTTGCCGAAATTGATTCTAAAAAATGAGAAGAAATAGTATTTATATGCATTTTTTTCTTTTAATAATTTATGAATTTCATATAGTTCGGGTGTTTATTTGATAGGAAGAGTCCTAGTTTACCGAGATAAAATATTTTTTAATCAACATGTATCATCTTCACTTGCCGATATGCAATAAAATGAAAGTGAGTTTTAGGGTTTGCATCAACTTTTTGTTTCAAATTTTAGTCGTCTCTTTTAAGAGATCAATTAGATCTGATTTATTAGTCTCGTAGTTCATGTGTGTGACATGGTCAATCTTCCTCTATCCTGAATTATACCCTTCGTATCCTGCATTGACATATTTTTAAAGAAATGTGGCTCATTAATATGTATTTGCCAAATTCATCGTTCCCGTATAGTGTCTTCCCGTATCGGGAGACTAACTGGCATAGTTGATCTGGTTGTGTTTGTGTCCTCGCTTCCAAGATCCTTTTACTTTCTACCTCTCTAATAGATATAATTTCGTCTTTCGTCATGGTGAGAAGCACAATCTCAGGATGTACAAAATATGCATTTCTTCGTAAAGTTGGTTTCACAATATCAACTTCTTCTTTGAGCACTTCTTTATTCCAAGTTAAAATATTTGGTGCCACAATCTAGCCCATCTTCTATTTCCTCAATATTCTTAATTTTGAACCATTCTGATCCACTTAGCTACTTTAACATTGCATTTAGCTAAAGTTAAAAAAATTGTTAGATTATTTTGTTACCGACAGGAATGGGTCATCTTTACCAGATTAGTATTAGTTTAAGTATTCAAAATTTCCTTTCAAGTTATTGACTTCGCAATATGATAAAGATATTTCCGCTCTGTATTCAATTTCCCACGGATTTGATCAGATATGTCTGTTAAATTCGATGAAATAGGTTAGGGTACGCACATTGGTTTCTTCACACATGATTATATTAGTTCCCAATTTCCTCCATATATCAACTAGGTCCTGATAGGACCTCATGGATTCAAAAAGCATCCATGGTTAATTATTGAATGCTCCATAGAATATTTGTAACAGAAGCCAATTGCAAAGTGTTTTGAGATCTGACCTAATTGATCTCTTATAAAAGACAACTAAAATTTGAAACTAAAATTTAATACAAACCCCACAATTAAATTAATAAACTATATGGAAGGGGTGACAGGAAGGGTTGGATAGAATCCAATGTACAGTCACTTCTTTGTGGTGAATTACATAACATAAACTGTACGAATATATTTCAAGTCATAACTTCTGTTACATATAAAAAAAAATCATATTAATTTTGGGGTACGCAAATGAACATGGCTGTTGTGGAAGATATTTTATATTTTATATGGAAGTACTACATTTGAATGACTTTTCTAGTACTCGATCACGTAAAATTTTCATTAATATATAGGTTTAAATAGTTGGAACATTATACTATTTTTTCATGTTTTTCAAAAATTCACTCCGCTTTCATTGCATATCGGCAAGTGAAGATGATATATTTCAATAAAAAAAATCAGTTAACTAGGCCTGTATCTATCAAATCAACACCCAGCCTATAGGAAACTCATAAATTATTTAAAGAAAGAGAAATGCATATTAATACTGTTTTTTCTAATTTTTTCGAACTTTCAAATCAATTTCGGCAAGTGAAATAATGACTGAGTGATCAAAAATTTTCAGGGGTCCATTTTATTACCATTTAACATAATTCCCGCACTCGGCCTATAACGATTTCGAAAAATAGTGTAAAACGACCATTTTCGCTCCACACTATTGTCGTCGGCTAATTTTCTGGCGGCAAGTTCTCCGGTGGCGAGTTTTCCGGTCATCAAATCTTTTATATCCTTTCGACTTCAATATTTCATACGAAAATACATTCATTATGTACTTATCAAAGTTTGTTATAATTTATGTCCTAATTTTAAATAAAGATTGAAATAATATTAAATATGCAGCATTTTAATTTTTATATATAATAGTAAGGTCTAGACGAGTCTGACCATCGAATTAAATCAATGCATGAAAATAGCTTCGATTTTTCCAGGCTTTGAAACTTTCCAAAGCTAGCCCCAATTGTCTATTGAAATAAGAGAGAGTTGCTGCTTCTAGTAGTTTGTTGAGATGTCTTTAATTGAAAGTTTAATAATTGTAAATTATGTGTCTGGTTCTGTATTTGATTATTTGGTAATAGGTAATAATATCATATATATTTTAATCCTGTAGCATTATATTTAAAATGTAAATTCATATATGTGGAATCGATAGATATAATGAATTAATTATTTCGGTTTTCAATAATGAATTGTATCCTCCATGATCATTTTGATCAATTAATTATAATTTTTGTGTTTCAAAAACAATGACAGGAAAAGCATCAATAATATGATCCTACCAGATCAGTGTGAATTGTATCTGGGATACGTTCTACAGGTGAGGGATAAATTCAACTGGTGAGGGATACATTCTACTTGTAGGAGATACATTCTACTAGTGAGGGATACGTTCTACTGGTAAGGATATAATCTAATGGTAAGGGATACGTTCTACTGATCAGGGATACGTTCTACTGTTAATGGATACCTTATACTGATAAAGTATACGTTTTACTGGTAAGGGATACCATCTACTGGTGAAGTATACGTTCTACTGAAGAGGATACGTTCTACTGGTAGGGATACGTTCTACTGGTAAGGGATACGTTCTACTGGTAAGGGATACTTTTTACTGTTAAAGTATACGTTTTACTGGTGAGGGATACGTTCTACTGGTTAGGGATACGTTCTACTGTAAGGAATATGTTCTACTGGTGAGGGATACTTTTTACTGTTAAAGTATACGTTTTAACTGGTGAGGGATACGTTCTACTGGTATTGCTTATGAACCTAGCGGTGAAATGAAATTAAAATTTTATTTCTATGTAAATTAATGCATTCTTTTAATGAAGAAAAATGATTAGCTCATTCCAAGCGGCAGTAGGTGAATGGAAGGCGACAAAAATAAGAATCGTCTATATAAAGTCACCGCCTCTATTGACTGTTTTCAATTTTAACTACACTATTTAGTTACTCAGCAAAATCATGGATTCAGACAAGTGTCTATATATTGACGGTGCCGCTTGTTGGTTATATATAGAGTCTATATATAGACTGTGCCGCTTTTTAGTAGGCTGACATACGAGTCTTGTATTATTATTGATATAGTTGAGCTAAAGATGTAGGAAAGTGAGCATTTTTGAGTTTCATAATTGAATTGAAGATACTTTTTTCGTATATATATAGTCATACTTATGAAATAAATTATCAAAAAACAATTCATAATAGTTATCCTTTATTTCATTTTCACTGCTTTTTTTTGGTATTCTTTCCAATGTTGGATGGACAATGTGCTCAAAACTCAACATATTACATTATTAAGTGTCAAATGCATCATCTTTCTTAGAACTGACATACAGTTTGTCCTTTTTCTGCTCTGAAAGCAACAAATTTCCTAGTTACTGTACCTCTTTATAGTGAACTCCTGTAAAGTAAATGAGTTAGGATGTAGCCAATAGAGAATGAGATGTAGGTTTTTATTCATGCCGGAATTATTGGAACATACTAATTGAACCAAAGGCAATGGAATATTTTGAAGCTTGTTTTCAACTTTTCTTTTTGTTTTCAAATCGTAATAGTGCGGAAAAGTTGCGAATGGATGTAAAAAGGATGTGTGCAAAAAAAAAATAATATATAAAATATATTTAGGGTGATCGCCAGTACTTTAAAAATTTGAAAAATTACCCAAAAATCACATATATTGCATTTTTTCAAAAAAATGTTACACCCATGAAAAATTATGATAGGAAGTTGTATTAGTGATAAATATGATCCTTAGAGGTCTTACTACTTCAAAATAATAAAAATATAATATTTATTATCATCTACTATTGGCCCCCTAACGCTAAAAAAAATCGAAAAACACATATTTTCTTTAAGTTTTTCATCATAATTATTCAATATATTATGTAACTCGTGGCTAATTTTCTTCATAAATGTATTAATAATGGAAATATACCACGAAACAAATGCCTATATAAATAAAATCACCCAGAACTCACTACGAGGAGTTTGATGCATTTTGAGGGCCACCCTATCCAACCTCATCCGCACCACCATGAATGGAAAACAATCTATATTAGATTAATATAGAATCAAATGTTATAAAGATGGGCTTGATTGAATTTTACATTTTGTCTGACTATCTCGAGCTGGTGTTGATGTGTCAGTGACCAGTTTTATGTGCCCCTCAACTGCTTGAGTGTAGCACGGAAACTGAAGAATTGAAGATGAATTTTTCCTATATGAAGTGTTATCAATTACACCTTCAGTTGAAAGATGCATGGTAAATGGAGGCTCTGACCGCACATATAGCTTCCAATGAATCAATTACCAATAACATTAGGCCAAAACATCGATTTTTGGAACTTTGAAGGATCTTAATTCTCCAGCAGAAGTCCGAGCCTTAAGAATCCTTCTCCATTACAATTATCAAATTAGTTCCTTTTTGTCATGTAGCATACTCATAATTAGATTATCAGAAGACGCAAAGCAAGAATATCTTTCAATTAAATTATTTATCTACTACTTCCTATTACTTGGTAAACTTGATAAAGTTGAATGATGTAGATGTTGATTTTGTGAGTAGCGTGAAGTTTTTGGGAGTCACACTGGACAATAATATGTAAGTTCAAGGAACACATAAGTAACGTATGTAATAAGCTTTCCAAAGACGTTGGTATAAGTATAAGCTAAAGGATTATCTCCCTCAAAAATCATTAATATGACTTTATTGTAGTTTATTTTACCCTTATTTGTTGTATGGAAATATTTTGTGGGGTGGTAACTATAGTGTACACTTACATACAGTTGAGATGTTACAAAAAAAGGTAGTTAGAATAGTCACAAATAGCGATCCTCTTTTCCACCTTACTGGTATTTTGAAGGTGGAGGATGTTCACTACTTTCTTTTATCTTTCTACTTTTTTAATAATAAAATTAAGTTTCCCATGTCAAATTTAACCTATAATACAAGGCATGCAAATGATCCGCTGATTCAATCTCATAGATTGACTTCTACGGACACAGTGTGTGCTATTCTGCAGCTAAATCCTGGAACGCTTTACCACCAAATATAAAAGAAATTTCATCTTTGTATGAGTTTAAAGTTACATTAAAGCAATTTTTAAACAATAAATATGTAAGGTAATTACTATGATTTAGTTATATATGTTTTTATATTATTAGCATTTTTTTTTTATTATTTTTTTTTTTTTATTTTTTGCTCGAAAATTCCTGGTTACCAGGAATTATATAAGAGCTTGATGAATTGTTATCTCTTCTTCAATAAATCCTTATCCTTATCCCTACTTACTATTGAGAAATCGTTGTCTCTCTGTACCAAAACATATGTACATCGTACAGATAGTTTAGCAAAGAAAAACCTGGTAAAATGTATCATTCATGTATAGGTTGACAACGGCAAATATAATCTTACGTCTACATATAACAACAGCATGCCTATCGGATAATCAAAAGATATAATTTGAATTTAAAATGAGAGTATATATACCGACACGGTTCGATATACAGGGTGGGGGCGTAAGTTTGGAAGCAAATGAAAGTGCATATTCTAATCCAACGAAAAATATATTTAATAATTTACAGTTATGTATTATTACATAAGGGTTTTAAGAATTCAAAAATCATAAATTTATTCAAAATGTCCCCCCTTGTTTTTAATAACAGCCTCAAATCTCCTTCGAACTCCTCCTACTGCGGCACGCAACTGTTCTTGTGAAATTTCCTTCCAAAATCTCTGGAGCGAACGCTTTAAATCATCCACACTGCGATGGAATTTACCACAGGCCTTTGATTCAAGAATGGACCATACCGAAAAGTCCATAGGATTAACATCTGGGGAGCAGGGAGGCCATTATTCTTGGACCAAAACCGTGGAAGATTGTCATGGCACCAGTTTTGAAAGGGTGACATTTTCGAGTGGATGTAAGGTTCTTCCTGAGATGTCACTACTGAGTCATTACCGAAGCTTATCTCCTTATCTCCTCCATCAGTTGTGCTGTCAAAATAGTTCGCAGAGTATAACGATGGTATCATTGGATTTGGGCGCTTAGTATCCACAAAATGGAAGGAATTTACCAAGGCCTTTGATCTGAACTGGACCATACCGAAAAGTCATAGGATTACATGGGGAGCAGGGGAGTCATTTTCTTTGGACAACGTTGGATAGATGGTCATGGACCAGTTTTGAGCTGACATTAGCAGTATGTGAAGTCGCGCCGTCTTGTGAAATGTCCTTAGAGTGTCCTACCGAAGTGATCCTTAGCGGACTCCAACATTGGCGTCAAAATATTCTCTCAATAAACATTAGCTTGCTATTGGCGCCTTGTTCCACAAACTTAAAGAGATCTCAAGACTCTTTCTGAAGCAGGTTTCATGGTTCTGAGGACAGTCTTTTTGGTTGTATGGGACCTGTCTTTGCACTCTTTACCAATTCTTCTGCATCAACATCAACGGATGGAGGAGATAAGAGAGAAATATTCTTGTTCACCAGACAAACCTAATTCCTCTTCACCCGCCAAAAGAGACAGACTTCTGTCAGAAGTGCTTTGCTTCTCTCCAATCTCTTTTTCTTTACAGCTTCTGACAGAGTCTGTCTCTTTTGGAGGGTGAAAGAGGACATCTTTAGGTCTTCTTTGACAACTCTTCTTATTGTTCTGGGACTCACATTAGCTGTTTTGGCTAACAATCGTATTGACCTTTTCGGGTTCCTCCTGATCTTCTCTCGGGCACATTTTATCAGTTGTTTGGTGCGTTGTGAGCGTGTCTACCACTTCTTGGACGATCAGTCAAGTCTCCTCTCTCATTTAAAACGCTTCACCCACTTCCAAACAGTCGATCTCGCTATTGAGTCTTTGAAATGACGGAATCTGACTTCCCGGCACGGTGTAGACCAATAATGGCTTCTCTTTTGTCTGACATTTTTGAATTGACCCAAATTTTTGTAAAAAAAAATAACACTGCCACGTCATAATGTAGTGTCTCTACTATAGTTCAAACCCTATCACCTACTTAGGAACTTATTTTTAAGAATTATATTAATGTTTGAAAAATTGCTTCCAAACTTACGCCCCACCCTGTATTTAAAGAGCATATAATATGCACGTGTAATATGCAATTCCACTGTTTGAAATTGACTTACTATTAAAAAGTTTAAATTTGAAACAGCTTTGATTATTTTGTTTTTTAACGTTAAACATTTCACAGTAAAATAAAAACTTGAGTTTACACCTTCGATTTATTGCAAGTTCCATTCAAACCACCAAAGTACAATTACATTCAAAACATAACTATATACAGGTTAACTTTATTTTAAATTCCGTAATTAACTTTGGGCATGTAATATGCACACTACTAATAGAATAATTTCTGGAATGTAAAATGCATATTTCCA